>ML818962.1:59844-89562 GCA_009831015.1 Picea engelmannii | reverse complement strand
CTGTAGGGATAAATGGTCGCAAAATAGAGGAAAATTAATGCAAATGACAAATGGTCGAGAGTGATTGCAAAGTGAAAAGAATGATCAAGAAAACAACAATGTAGTATTATGCACCAAGATGAAAAAGGCAATAAGCACATGCAGCTGCAAAGAAACAAAAATAATGGGAACCCCTTCAAGACATGGCTAGAAAACATATTAAGAGAGAAGCATGAGGTCTCAAGTTTTAAATCATGGTAGGGATAAATATGAGTTCCCAATCCTATGAGTAAACATAGGATGGGTGCCAAATTGAAAAGGGAATGCTAACTAGGGAATCCCATGGAGGGTAGGCACTACAAAAAACTTTATGATGTGCAACAAAGAAGAGAGGCTAATGTTGCAACAGGGAGGGGTTGAACCTAAGGCATAATGTTAGCATCAATGTGGTCAATAATGAAAGATTGGAATGTAGGGAAAAACCTATCTCTATATGCCATATTTAAACACATACCTCACGGTTTAGTAATGTTTTCCATGTAAATTACCAAAACTTTAATCATCCAATCCTATAAAAATCATCAACATACACTAGTCCATGGGTTAAATAATGTCGTGTGAATCTCATAAAACAATTTCAAAGTATAATTACGAAGTAATGAGAGGGTGCATTTTGACTAAGGTGAAAAAAATGGTTATTTCATGCCCTAAAAGGAAAACAAGTAGTCTATATATGGTCAATAAGTCTAATTTTTACCATTTAACTTTGAAAAAATGTACCTATGCTAAAAAACCATTTTACCCTCATAATTTCTAGTGAAGATTGTGGGAGATTCCAGAAAACAATGATTTTTTGGAAGGTGGAAAACTTTATTAGGTTTTCCTTTGCATGGACATGGGTTTGCCACCAAAAAAACACAACCAAAATGCCCTAGTCATGGATAATCCATATAAAAGTTCTAGCCTATCACGTATTTCCCCATGAATAGGTGTGGCGAGGCCCAAAATAGCCAGAAAATACAAAAAATCTCAAAATGGTTTCTTTTCGTCTAACATATATATATTCCTTGGGTTTCATGCAGGGAAAACACTATGATTATGTGGAAAGAATCAGAGCATGAGGACAAAAATGTATCATCAATACAATATTAATCCACCCTTGATACACTAAGGGACGATGTGCTCTTAAAATACCTTTGGACCCAAGAGATGAGATCATAGAGAATGTTGTTGTAGAAGTCATGAGAATATACACATTGATGTTGAGAATATCTACTTCCTCACAAGAATGTCCTGGAATGGGGAGATGATAGTCCTGAAGGGCTCCTCTATTTCCTTTTTCTCACAGAAAGTTTCCCATCGATCTTTGACATGGGGAACGACTTTGAGGAGCAAAAAAAGTAATATTTTCTCTATTCGAAAAGTTATGGACAAAAAAATACCCTTCTAGTAGATTCAACCATTTTTCTACAAAATATGTGTCTATCTAACCTTCAAATATAGGAATATAAAAGTTGATTTGTACCTTGAAGGGGGTGGCGCCACCACTCGAGGAAGATGTATCATTTGTTGGTAGTCGCCGAAGGATTTGCGCAAAACTATCCATCATCTCATTCCTCTGTTGCGTGAGGGATTCCTCAAGCAACATTTTGAAAGGATCTCCTATCCCTGCGTCTTTCTTTTCTCTCGCCATGAGAGGTCGCTTGGGCATGCAATAGCTTTTGTCCTCAAGAGAAACAAGCTCGAGACCCAATTCTTTGTGCCCTGACCTCATCGGGGACATGCATTAAGAACGATAAGGAGAATATTGCTCTGATACCACTGATCCGGATTTTATGAACAAAACGAAATGAATACAGATTATTATTATGCTTAACATAGAAGCACAAGGAAAAATAACAGAGATACGGTAAAATTGGATTCTATTCAATAAGGAAATATGCTAAAATTGTAAAATGCAGACTAAAAACAAGATTTCTAGAATGGTGGCAGATTATCTCGAAGAAGAGATGTGGCAAGTTGCGCTCATTCGCAAGAATATGGTTACAATGAGTCTCTCCAATCCTTTTTACAATAAACAGGAATGTCAAAACCCTAGACATCCAAAAACATAACCCTAGGAGATGAAGTGCCAAAAGTCATGTCGGCCCCATTGGGGTAAGTTAGTACATCAACTTCTCGGGGTCGTAACTTTTGCATAAGATCTCCATTTTAGGTGCACGATAGCCTGTTGGAAAGGTCTATCCAAGGAATACTCATGTTGTCATCAAACTATGACTCTATCTACTTCCCAACTATGGCGAGCCCTAAAAATGTGGGAAATTTTCCAAACTAGAAAATAGCCAAAATGAGCCGGTTGGAATAGGTGGGAGGCCACCGAAATCCATATGGATCAATCCCCCCCCCCCTCTCTTAAAAATCAATGTTCTCCATTGTGTTGATTTCCCCCATCAGCTGAGGAAATTTCTTCTGAATTTTGCCCCAGGCGAGCCACTTGCCCTGCTTTGACAACTCGATAAATCTCGATCCTTTGCTAGCGAGTGCCCTTGACCTGTGTGTCCACAATATGATCATTGGATTCCTATTGCAGGTAGTCAAGGTTGAGCTATGTTGGTGTCAATTTTTTTTCTATCTATGAGGTGTCCAATAATGGTGGGAAATATGGTAGAAGGAGATCCACGTTGAACATTGGGTGTAGGCCAAGGAAAGGGGGAATGTTGAGCTCAAAATCATTGTCACCCACAACCTTGGTGATGGTGTAAGCTCCATAACGGAGTGAGAGAAGATTTAGATGGGGCCCTATAAGGTATTCTTTCTGCAAGTGCAACCAAACTTTGTCTCCCACCTGAAACTTATGTGGCACCTGGTGTTGATCATGGCACTGCTTGTACTTGGCATTGGACTTATGTGAAATATCATGAACCTGTTGGAAAATGTATTGGATCCACTCAATGAACCGGGTGGCTTTTTCAGCTTCAATTGGAGCAAATGATGAGTCGGTCAGGGTGGACGCAAGGGGTAGTGAAACATCCATGGGACCCAATGGTTGGAATCCCAACCCTGCCTGAAAGGGGGTGTGGTCGATTGAGCTATGTAGGGCTAGGTTGTAGCTATGTTGAACATAGGGAAGATTCCCATCCCATGTATGGGGGTACTTGGAATTGTACATGTGTAGGATATGCACGATCATCTGATTGACGGCCTCAATTTGTCCATTCGTCTGAGGGTGGAAGGAAATGAATTTGGTGAGCTTGGTGTCCAGCGGTGACCAAAGGCTCGACCAGAATGTGTTGAGGAACCGACTATCCTAATATGAGGCAGTGGTTTGTGGGATTCCAAAATGTACCCAAACTCATTCAAAGAAGAGTTTGGAAGTGGCCTCTACTATGATGCTCTTCTTCCATTCGACCATAATCACCATCTTGGAAAAGCGATCAACAACGACAAAAACACAGTCATTTTCCTTCTTGGTGGATGGAAGGCCCGACATGTAGTCCATTGATATGGATTCCCATGGCCTTTTAGGAGTAGGCAGAAGGGTGTGCATGCCTTGTTTCTTAGTGGTCAATTTGGAAATAGCATAGGCAGTGCAGGATCTGATATACTTGCGGACATACTGTCAAAGTTTCGTCTAGTAGAAATGTTTCTACAACACTGCCACTGTCTTTTCGACGTCGAAGTGTCCTGCCACCCGACTGTAGTGGGCTTCCCAAATTAGCTTCTCTTGCTCTCTTGATGGAACACAAATATGGCACAACAACCCATCCTGAAGATGGAAATTAGCGACAACTAAGTTTGTTCTCAACCTTTGGTAGGTGTTGGTGAATTCAGGGTCTCTCTCATAGAGGTGGGGCCATCTAGTCATCGCAAGAGTCTAGCACTGTGGTGAGTGTTGCGACCGGAGGTTGGATGAGGAAATCAACGAATCGGTTGCTACTTCATGTTTTATACTTGATGTTGAGGTGGAACCATTGCAAGTATGTGGACCACTTCTGATGGCGATCATTATACAATTTTCCTTGTGTATGCATGAACTACAGTGGCTTATGATCAGTGTGGATGATTGTCTCCTTCCCAAGAATGTAATGTCTCCATTGGCGGCAATATTTGACAATGGAGTAAATTTCTTTTTCATAAGTAGGGTACTTACGGATAGCATCTGATAGTGTCTCACTATGATAGTCCATGGGGTGGTCGTGATGAGTGAGAACTGCACCCCCAACATAGTCAGGAGCATCTGTCTCGATCTCAAAGGGTTGCTACAGGTACGGTAATGAAAGTATTGGGGCTAATCATAAGCATTGCTTCAAATCATCAAACACTTGTTGTTGGGACAGGCCCCACGCAATGTTTTCCTTACCACCACCCTTTTTTCTTGGTTGAGGGCCCATGCAATATGGGAGAATCCCAACACGAACCTGCGATAGTAATTGGCAAGGCCCAAGAAGCTCAGTGAGTGTGGTTGGGGCTGGGGAGTCACGGTTGACCTGGATCTTGGCTAGATCCACATGCACACCATGATAATCAACGGTGTAGCCTAGGTACTAGACCTTGTCCATTCCGAAGGAGCATTTTTCCAAGTTGGCATATAGTTTGTGTTGCCTCAGGATGTGCAGAACATGTTGAATATGTTGCAAGTGTTCTACCTAAGTCTTGTTGTAGATGAATATGTCATCTAGATACACCACTAAAAATTATTAGTGAAAGGTCGCAAGATATTGTTCATCATCCTCATGAAATTTTCTAGAGAATTTGTCAAACCAAAGGGCATAACCAACCACTCAAAAATACCTTCTTTTGACTTGAAGGTTGTCTTCCATACATCTATATGTTCTATTGGGACTTGATGGTAACCAGAATTCAGATCAATATTACGGAATTATTTGGCCCCCTTGAGTTGATCAAGAGAGATCGTTGATTCAGGGAGTCAGTACTAGTTCTTGACTATGATTTTATTTAGGGCCTAGTAATCAATGCAGAGTCGCCAGGTCCAGTCTTTATTTTGCACAAGCACGATTGGGCTCCCACAAGACGACATGTTGGAATGAATGTGCCCATTGTGGAGAATTTCTTGGATCTATCGCTTGATCTCCTCATTCTCTAATAGAGAGCGACGGTAGACTGGCCCATTGGGTAGCAATGTTTCGGGGGTTTGATCGATGGGATGCTTGACCTGACAATGCAAAGGTACCGCGATAGGTGAGGAGAAAATATATGTGTCTTCTTCCACAAACCTATCCACTTACTTCTGTTGTGTGGAGAGGTCGGTCGCGGAGGCCCGGGATGTGGCTACAATCTTTCACTCACTCTCAGAGAGAATCACAAAGAAGACAAACTTCCTAGTCTGAGAGATGACCTTCCTACATTTCTTGGAAGAGATCAAGGAAATAACACTAGGTGGGACTACCTTGGGTATCCTGTACAATTTCTTGTTCAAAGTAATAATAACACTGTGAGGCCTAGACTCATATACAACATGATGTTTCCATAAATAAGTTTGGCCCAAAAGAACATTACAAACTTCGAGAGGAGCAACATCACACAATACCTCACCTTTTAAGGGCTTGATGTCCTATGACAGGCGACACTATTGGTTGATGCAGAGATCACTTCCTTGGTGGAGCCATCCAATGGTGTAGGGTTGTGGCTACGGCATTGTCAGCAGGTCTAGACACTTAACTAACTCTATAAATATGATTTTATTCTATATACCGCTATCAACGATAAAGTGCAGTGGGGTGCCTTTCACCCACATCTGTGAATGAAAGAGGCGCTCGCCTTCCTCTAGCTCATATGGTTCACCGGGATGGATCTTGGTGGCATCGGGTTTCACTTCAATGATACATGTCCCTCTTTTTGGTTTTGACTTAGATTCGGAACCCGCATCTGATTCAGAGGCTTTCACCTCAACCACCAGTGACTATTTTGAGCGGCAATCAACAATTTTATGCCATGAGCTCTTATGAAAGTCGCACCACTTCCCAGTATATTTATTTATCTTTCCAATGTCCATCTTTGATTGTGGATTAGCATGGTTGTCCTAAGGCTATCCATCTTTGTTCTGTCCTTTTTTCTGCGGGTCTGGGCTACCCTTCTTTTGTTGTGAGGGCTTCCCAGGCCCAAATTTCTGCATCTTTTATTTAAGGTTCTGCTTTATTTTGATGGCATATCGATAGGCCGTACCCAAAGACGAGATGTCGAGAAAGTCCATTTCAGACTGGATGTATCTATGCAGACCACTATGATACTTGATCACCATATTTCGCTCAAAATATTTGATACCTAGCTTGGTGCGCAAGGTATGGAAGATATTTGTGAACTATGGCACTGCTTGGTCTCTTTCCTGCCGCAGTGTACTGGTCCATTTTGTATACAGGTCGTCATAACTTCTGAAAAGGTAGTATTGTTCCTTAATAGAATCCTTGAAGGAATCCCATGTGATCGTGACTATAAATAATGAGGGTTCCTCTGTCTCCTTTTGCTCACAAAAATTTTCCCACCAATATTTGACATGGGGAACGACTTTGAGGAGTGCAAAAGTAATATTTTCTCTATTCGAAAAGTTATGGATAGAAAAATACTCTTCTAGTAGATTCAACCATTTGTCTACAACATCTACATCTATCTGACCTTCAAATATAGGAATATCAAAGTTGATTTGTACCTTGAATGGGGCGACGCCTCCACTCGAGGAAGATGCATCGCCTATTGGTAGCCACCGAAGGATTTGCACAAAACTATCCATTATCTCGTTCCTCTGTTGTGTGAGGGATTCCTCAAGAAACATTTTGAAAGGATCTCTTGTCTCTTTGTCTTTGTTTTCTCCCTCCATGAAAGTTTGTTTGGGCATGCGAGCGATTTTGTCCTCAAGAGAAACAAACTCAAGACCCAATTCTTTGTACCCTGACCTCATTGAGGACATGCATTAAGTCTGATAAGGAGCAGAACAAAATGAATACAGATTATTGTTATGATTAACATAGAAGCACAAGGAAAAGTGAGAAAGATACAGTAAAATTGGCTTCTATTCAATAAGGAAATATGTTGAAACTGTAAAATGCACACTAAAAAGAACCTTGTTAGAATGGTGGCGGCTTATCTCTAAGAAGAGATGTGACGGTTGCGCTCATTCGCAAGAATATGGTTACAATGAGGCTCTCCAATCCTTTTCACAATAAAAATAAATTCAAAAAACCTAGACATCCAAATACCTAACCCTAGGAGATGAAGCACCAAAAGACATGTGGGCCCCGTTGGGGTAAGTTAGTACATCAACTTCTTGGGGTCGTAACTTTTGCATACTATCGTCGTTTTAGGCGCACGATAGACCGTTAGAAAGGTCTATCTGAGGACTACACATTTTTATTTCAAAGTCTAACTTTGAATATATTTTGACTGTGGAAAGCCATAAAAACATTGTTTAGAGCCTCAAAACGGCCCCGGAAGTCGGGGACCCGAAAAATGGGAAAAAACTACCAAAATGAGCCAGTTGGAATAGGTGGGAGGCCACCCACATCCATATGGATCAATACCCCCCCCCCCNATTGCGTTGAGTCCTCCCATCAGATGAGGAAACTTCTATTGAATTTGGACCCGGGTGAGCCACTTGCCTTGGTGCAGGAGGTTCCCTGCTTTTACAACTCGATAAAGTTGGATCCTTTGTTGGCGAGTGCCCTTGACCTATGTGTCCACAATATTATCACTGGATTCCTATTACATGTAGTCAGGTTTGAGCTATGTTGGTGTTAATTGTTCTGCTATCTCTGATGTCCAATAATGATGGGAAATATGGTTGAAGGATATCCACGTTGAACACTGGGTGTAGTCCAAGGAAAGGGGGAATGTTTAGCTCAAAAGCATTGTCACCCACAACCTTGGCAATTGTGTAAGTTCTATAACGAAGTGGGAAAATATTTCTATGGGGCCTTGTAAGGTGTTCTTTCTACAAGTGCAACCAATATTTGTCTCCCACCTGAAACTTATGTGGCACCCATTGTTGATCATGGCATTGCTTGTACTTGGAATTAGAATTTTGTAAAATATCATGAACATGTTGGTGGATGTGTTGCATCCGCTCAATGAACTGGGTGGCTTTGTCAGCTTCAGTTGGAGTAGGTGATGAGTCGACCGGGGTGGCCGCAAGGGGTAGTGAAACATCCATGGGACCCAATGGTTGGAATCCCAACCCCACCTGAAAGGGGATGTGGTCAATTGATTTATGTAAGGATCAATTATAAGGGCTTTATTGTAGCTATGTTTAACATAGGGAAAACTCTCATTCCATGTGCGGGGTTTCTTGGAATTATACATGCATAGGATATGCATGATCATCTGATTGATGACCTTGGTTTTTCCATTTGTCTAGGGGTGGAAGGCAGTGGATTTGGTGAGCTTGGTGTCCAGTAGTGACTAGAGGCTCGACTAGAATGTGATGAGTAACTGACTGTCCTGATCTGAGACAATCATTTGTGGGATTCCAAAATGTAGCCAGACTCGTTCAAATAAGAGCCTTGCAGTGACCTCTGTTGTGATTCTCTTCTTGCAAGTGACCAGAATCGCCATCTTGGAAAAGCGATCAACAACCAAAAAAACATAGTCATTTCCCCTCTTGGTGGATAGAAGGCTCGACATGTTTTCCATTGATATGGATTCCCATGGCTTGTTAGGAGTACACAGAGGGGTGTACAGTCCCTTTTTCTTAGTGGTCGATTTGGCAATAACCCAGGCAGTGCAGGATCTAATAAACTTGTTGAGATCATGTCGAAGTTTCAGCCAGTAGAAATGTTTCTGCAACGCTGCCATTTTCTTTTCGACACTGAAGTGTCTTGCCACCCGATTGTAGTGGGATTCCCAGATTATCTTCGCTCTCTCGCTTGATGGAATGCAAAGATGGCCCAGATGGTACGACAACCCATCCTAAAGATGGAAATTAGCGACAACTGAGTTTGTGCCCAACATTTGGTAGGTGGTGGAAAAGTCAGGGTCTATTTCATAGAGGTGGGACCATCCGAAAATCTCATCGTCGTAAGAGTATAGCATCGTGGTGAGTGTCGTGACTGGAGGTCGACTAAGGAAATCAATGACTCGGTTGGTACTTCCTTTTTTATACTTGATGTTGAGGTGGAACTACTACAATTATGTGGAACACTTATGATGGTAGTCATTATACAATTTTGCTTGTGTCTACATGAACTGTAGTGGCTTATGATCAGTGTGGATGATTGTTTCATTCCCAAGAATGTAATGTCTCCACTGGCTATAGGATTGCACAATGGATTACATTTATTTGTCATAAGTAGGGTACTTATGGACAACATCTGATAGTGTCTCACTATGATAGGCCACGGTGTGGCCATGCTGAGTGAGAAATGTGCCCATAGCATAGTATGAAGCATTTTTCTTGATCTCAAAGGGTTGTTGCAGGTTCGAGAATGAAAGTATTGGGGATGAGAAAAAATGGTGCTTCAAATCATCGAACTCTTGATGTTGGGATAGGCCCCACACAATTTTTTCCTTACCACCACCCTTGGTTACTTGGTTGAGGGCCCATGAAATATGGGAGAATCCCAACATGAACCTATGATAGAAATTGGCAAGGCCCAAGAAGCTCTGAAGCTTAGTGTGTGTGGTTGGGGCTGGTCAATCATGGATGACCTAGATCTTGGTTGGGTCTACATGCACACCATGTTGATCAATGATGTAGCCTAGGTATTGGACCATGTCCATGTCGAAGGATCATTTTTCCAAGTTGGCATATAGCTTGGATTGTTGCAGAGTGTGTAGAACCTGTTGAATATGTTGCAAGTGTTCCGCCCAAGTCTTGTTGTAGATGAGGATGTCATCTAGGATGTCATCTAGATATACCACTACAAAAGTATTGGTGAAAGGTTGCATGATATTGTCCATCATCCTCATGAAAGTTGTTAGAGCATTTTTCAAACCAAAGGGCATGTCCATCCATTCAAAAAGACCTTCTTTTGACTTGAAGGTTGTCTTCCATACATCTATATATTCTATTGGGACTTGGTAGTAACCAGACTTCATACCAATCTTACTAAAGTATTTGTCCCCCTTGAGTTGATCAAGGAGATCATCGATTCGGGGAATCGGCTATCGGTTCCTGACTGTGATTTTATTTAGGGCCTGATAATCAATGCAGAGTCACCAGGTCCCATCTTTCTTCTACACCAGCACGATTGGGCTCCCACAAGGCGACGAGCTGGGACGGATGTGCCCCTTGTGGATCATTTCTTGGATCTCTCGCTTGATCTCCTCATTCTCTAACAAATATCAACGGTAGACTAGCCCATTGGGTAGTAGTGAATCAGTGGTCATATCGATGGGATGCTTGACCTAACAATGCAGAAGTACCCCAGTAGGTTAGGAGAAGATATATGTGTGTTCTTCCACGACCTTATCCACTTGCTTCTGTTGTGTGGAGAGGTCGGTCACGAATTCCCAGGATGTGGCTGCAATATTTCACTCACTCTGAGAGAAAACCATGAAGAATACAAACTTCTCGGTCTGAGAGATGACCTTCATACTTTTCTTGGCAGAGATCAAGGAAATAGCACTAGGTGGGACTACCTCGCGTATCCTATACAATTTCTTCTTCAAAGTAATAATAACACTGTGAGGCCTAGACTCATATACAGCATGACATTTCCATAAATAATGTTGTCCCAAAATAACATTACAAACTTTGAGAGGATAAACATCACACAATACCTAATCTTTGAATGGCTTGATGTCGTATGACAGGAGGCACTATTGGCTAACGCAGAGATCACTTCCTTGGTGGAGCCATCCAATGGTGTAGGGTTGTGGATGTGACATTTTCAGTAAGGCTAGCCACTTGATGACCTCTACTGAGATGGGGTTATTCTGTCTATCAACGATGAAGTGCAGTGGGGTTCCTTTCACCCACATTTGTGAATGAAAGAGGCACTCTCCTTCCTCTGGCTCGTCTAGTTCATCGGACTGGATCTCGGTGGTAGAAAAAGTGGCATTGCATTCTACATCAATGATCCATTTCCCTCTTTTTGGTTCTGACTCAAATCCGAAACCCACATCTTATTCAAAGGCTTTCACCTCAGCCACCAGCGACTGTTTTGAGAAGAAATTAGCTATGTTATGTCAGGGGCTCTTATGGAAGTCGCACCACTTCCCGATATCTTTCTTTATATTTCCAGTGTCCTTCTTTGCTTGTGGCTTAGCCTGGTTGTCCTGAGGTTGTCCATATTTTCTCTATCATTTATTCTATGGGTTGGGGCTTCTCTTCTTTTGTTGTGAGGGGTTCCCAAGCCCAAATTTTCGCGTCTTTTGTTTAAGCTTCTGCTCGATTTTGACAGCATATCAATATGTCGCACCCAAGGACGAGATGTCCAGAAACTCCATTTCATCCTAGATGTATATATGTAGACCACCGTGATACTTGAGAACTAGATGTCGCTCAGAATATTTGATACATATATTGGTGCGCAAGGTATGGAAGATATTTGTGAACTCTGACACTGCTTGGTTTCTTTCCTATCGCAATGTGGTCCATTTTGTATACAGGTCGTCATAACTTCTGACAGGGTATTATTGTTTCTTAATAGCATCCTTGAAGGACTTCCAGGTGACTGTGATTGTAAATAATGAGGGTTCCTCTATTTCCTTTTGCTCACATAAAGTTTCCCACCAATCTTTGACATGGGGAACGACTTTGAGGAGATCAAAAGTAATATTTTCTCTATTCGAAAAGTTATGGACAGAAAAATACCCTTCCATTAGATTCAACCATTTTTATACAACATCTACATCTATCTGACCTTCAAATATAGGAATATCAAAGTTTATTTGTACCTTGAAGGGGGTGGTGCCTGTGCTCGAGGAAGATGTGTCAATTGTTGGTAGTCGTCGAAGGATTTGTGCAAAACTATCCATCATCTCATTCCTCTGTTGCATGAGGGATTCCTCAAGAAACATTTTGAAAGGATCTCCTGTCCCATCATCTTTCTTTTCTTTCTCCATGAGAGGTCTCTTGGGCATGCAAGAGATTTTTTCTCAAGAGAAACAAGATCGAGACCCAATTATTTGTACCCTGACCTTGTCGGGAACATGCATTAAGAACGACAAGGAGAAGATCGCTCTGATACCATTGATATGGATTTTATGAGCAGAACGAAATGAATACAGATTATTATTATGCTTAACACATAAGTACAAGGAAAAATAATAGAGATACAGTAAAAATGGCTTCTATTCAATAAGTAAATATGTTGAAACTATAAAATGCAGACTGAAAACAAGCTTGCTAGAATGGTGGCAGCTTATCTTTGAGAAGAGATGTGACGATTGTGATCATTCGCAAGAAGATGGTTACAATGAGGCTCTCCAAGCCTTTTTACAATAAATAGGAATGCCAAAATCCTAGACATCCAAAAATCTAACCCTAGGATATGAAGTGTCAAAATTCATGTGGGCCCCGTTGGGGTAAGTTAGTACATCAACTTCTCGGGGTCATAACTTTTGTATACGATCTTCGTTTTAGGCGCACGATATCTTGTTGGAAAGGTATATCCAAGGAATACACATGTTTTCATCAGAATCTAACTCCATTAAAATTCTAACTGTGTCAATCCCTAAAAATGTTGTTTAGGCCCTCGAAATGGCCCTGAAAGTCGGGGACCCGAAAACTAGGAAAATCCTGCCAAACTGGAAAACTGCCAAAATGAGCCAATTTGAATAGGTGGGAGGCCATCGACATCCATCTAGATCAGTCTACAAGATGAGGCCTACATATATACACCCTTTATTAGGTATTTTGATCCCAATATGTAGATCTAGATCAATTGCATGTCTCACCTCAGGGGAGGTTTACCAATGATCACATTTGGTCTAGATTTATTTGACTAGTGGGATGAGTAAATCATAATCATCAAGGACTACCCCTATGTTAGTATTGGATTTGGGAATGATCTTGAGCTTGTACTCCCTCCTAGAGCTTATTGGGAGACACAGGTAAGAAAATAATCTTATGTTTTTGGATTTTTGAATTTACAATGTTTTTTCTGTTTTCAAAATATTATATATATTTTTTATTATGTAGTGCAACTAAAAATATTGTATGCATGGCACAGAAGTGGGACCAATTCATCTATCCGAGATGGCCCTGAACCACCATAGAGTCATGGATGAGAAGAAACTAAAGGATGGAGACAGATATGAGGGTGCAACTAAGAAACACTGTGAGGTGCGGAGAAACCTCGAGGGGATCACCATGGGTGTCCCAATGATGATGGTTGAGGAGGTCCCTCAAAGATTGCAACACCACGTGGTCGGTGTACCACACCCATTTGTCTATCTATTGAGGTGGGTATCCAATGTCATTATCTATTATCATGAGAACCATTCACCTCGAGATGTCTATATAATAGTATCCCCCATTTTTGTATTAGCTATGGATGTATAGAACTAGTCTTTTTGGACATTGTATCATGATGGGCCATGTAGCCCAATTTTGTACACTACATATTTTCAGACACAATGTATCAACTTTTATTTTATATATATATATCGTCTAGATCTTGCCTATGATTTCAAATGATGTAATTGAATTTCCATGTTTATTTACACCCATCCTTGTATTAATGTGACAAATACCAATCTAACACAAAGTTAGCTAATGAATAATCTAATGTGTTTAAACTCCTTAGAACATGATCATAAGAAATGTAATCCAATTGTCTCTCAATAAGTCACACCATTAAAAAATTCCTAAGAAGTGTAGAATTTCTATCAAATTAGACATTATTGAGACGAGATACCATTAATTGTGAATCCAAATATAAAAATAACCTACAGATGCAGAGATAAATGGATTAGGACATAATTTCAATGACCACATTATACTTCACAACATTTTTTATTGCAGCACCAAGAGATATGTGCATTGAACTCATAAGTTGGTTTGTGGGTGAAAATATCACCCATGCGGTGGAAGTGATGTTCCCAGTACTACAACTATTTCCATATGTGAATCCTACATATATTGGGATAGATGTCGACATCTGCAAATCAAACACCAAGAATGATAATCATAAAACCAAATCAACCATAACCACATAAAAAAATTGTACAAAACTACTAAAAATACACCATGGTACAAAGTACTGTGTAGCTTGATGGCTTATGGATAACACTTTTTCAAATAGAGCCCATTGTGGGTCTTAGTCAAAGGATTCCCTTCATATTCAACCAAAACTAGGTCCAATCCCTTTTTTCAATACATGGATAACAATGTAAGGAACATGAGAAAGGGGTTCAATTTTTCTTATGCCTAACTTACCATGGTCCTGATCATAGACCAAAATCAAGTTTTCTTTTGCAAAAACGTGAGGTCAATTTTTTTTTATCAAACTAAGCTTCGATGTGCTTATTATGAGTCTCATTAGCCAATGCAACTTCTTGATGATATTCATAAAGACAAAAAATACAAGAGACATTCTTCCTCTGCAAAGGTGTTGGGTAGGAGTTATACATATATTTTCAATGAAGGTATCTAAAATTCAATTGGTATCATTTTCTCCACTCCATACATGATTTTAAAAGGTGTAAATGTGGTGGTTGTTTTGGATAAGGTTTGATATTCCCATAATGCCAAGAAGAATTAAGTTCACGTTGGTTTTGTGCTTCTATACCATTATTTATATCATACTATTCAAAAATCAATTGATGGATTATGCTTGATCATTGGACTGATGATAGTAAGGAGACAAGTTTTCATGACAAAAACCCAACTTAGTTGATAATTCAATCATTATCTTGTTTTGAAAATGATACCCATGATTTGTAAAAATTGTTTTGTGCACACCAAATCTAGAAATGATATGATTGAACATGAAAAGTGTCATTGTGGTTCCATAATTGTAATAAGTAGGCATATCTTTGACCCACTTGGTAAAGTGATCAATAGCCACAATTATATAGCTATGGACATTAGCCGAAGCTGGCTTACACATTATGAAGTATATGCCCCACTTTGCGAAGGGGCCAATGACAACCACAAGGTGTAATGGGGTGAGATGAGAATTAATATTATGAGTAAATACTTGACAAGGATAACACTTTTGGATTGGATTAATGTAATATTTGAGTATGGTTGGTGAGAAGTATCCTACATGATTTTTTTTTGTTGTGGCTATACCAAAAATATGATTTCCACGTGCTCTCGCATGGAAATCATTCAAAATTCTCTCAGATTTTGCATGGACTAAGAACTAATGCAATATCAAGTCTACACCATGATGGTAAAGTGTGTCACCAATGATGAGGTAATTCTTATCCTAGTGGCATACACACCAATGCTCATATTAAGATAACTGAGGTTTAAAACGCTAGATTTGAAGATATAGAAAGACATTTTTGTACTATGTGTCAAAAGAGTCAATAAGGAACAAAGACTCATTAGGAAATGATTAATTTACCACATATTCCCCATCCTCTCTATGAAGCTCAAACATCAACTCCATAAAATCTAAATACTTGTTGGATTTCGAAGTGATAAACTCCAAATCAAACTCTTACAAGATAACAATCCATTTGGAATACTTTCCCCCAATGATCTAATAGGTCAAAATGTGTTGCATTAGGTTGGATTTTGTTATGAAAGTAGTCTTCCAAGGAAGAATATAACTCCTAATACACTGGATAGAATGAACTATTTCCAAGGAAAACTTCTCAACATGTGAATACCACAATTCATGACCAACAAGGTTCTTCCTAAGGTAGTAAACCATATGCTCCTTCTGTGAAACATGTTCTTGTCAAAGAACCATATCGATTGTAGACTCTAATTTTACCAAATAAAGTTAAAAATATCTACTATAGTCTAGAGGAATTAGTAGTGGGGATGAAATCAAAGGTTTCTTCAAATATTTGAATGAGCATTGAGTGTGGTTTTCCCCTACGAAATGTACACCCTTCTTTAGAAGGTGCATGAAACCTTTTATTATGTCAATGCAATTTTATATGAACCTTCATAGAACATTTTCCTTCCATTGCAAACTTTGAAGTTGATTGATTTTACGTGGGGGAGGAAACTGGACTATCACCTCAACCTTCAATGGATCAACCATGATCCCAAATTTAAATATGATGAAACCCAATAATTTCTTGGAAATCACACAAAATATGTACTTTTGTGGATTCAAATAGATATTGTGATGTTGACATAATGTGAATACAACACAAAGATGAAGTGGATGATCATCACGATGCTTGGATCGAGTGGAAAAATAATCCAAGTATGCTTCAAAAATGTGTTTGATTTCATGGAAAACAAATGACATGACTCTCTATAATGTATCCCCAACATTTTTAAGAAAAAAATGTCATTTTTTGAATGGAAAGAGTACCCCAAGGATAGATAAAGGTGTTCTTATGTTGGTCCTCCAGTTTGATCTAAATTTGATTATAGTTAGATAATCCATCCATGAAGGAAAATATTTCACTGTTGACACACTCATCAATAATATGATCAAAGAATGGGGTAGGATAGTTATCATTAGGGAAATCCTTGTTGAGATCCCTAAAATTAGTACAAATCCTCATAGTGCACTATTTATTCACCACTAAAATGAGATTTGAAACCCATTCGGTCAAGGGAACTGAATAAATTAAGTTAGCATGGAGAAAATTTTCTACCTTTTCCTTGATTCCAACTACCTTTCATGGATTAATAGGCCATAGATTTTACCAAATAGGCTTATTATCGTAATATATTTTGATTTCATGTTCGACAATTTGAGGATCAATTCCTACCATTTCCTCATAAGTCAAAGTGAAAACATCACAAAATTATTTGAACAATGCATTATAGTGTTCAATTTATTGAGAAAAATATGAACCTATAGAGATGTGTTCATCTACACCTGGCTTCACTAAGATATCCATAGGTATTTTTTCAAGATATTTTCCAAAATACATTATGAATAAACACAATGTGTTAGAATGCCATCATTGGTGCCACCCAACTTCATCAGTTGAAACTAGGTTTTTTTTGCCAAACTCTAACTATTCCAGTTTGGAAAAAAGGATGACTAATGATGGAAATATTCCCTTTATTCATCACCCAAATTCACGGCTTCAAGGATATCCGCATCCAAAGGAAACGAAATATCCAAGAAATCATGTGAATTAGAAGGGTGGACAAACCAGATGGGCAAAGTGAATTGATCATATTCCATATCGTGATGGATATTTTGATCAGCACTGACTGATTCTAACAGGATTTACTAATAGGAAATATCTACCATGATCAATGACATACTCTCTCAAAATGAATCCACCTTGGAAGGACAAGTCACTACCAAGGATCCTAATTGATAGCTACCACGTTGAATGGAACTGAAACGGAAGCTAAGGAAAAACCCTGTGATTCAGTAGCACCTGAAGAGATCATACAAACAGTAACTAAATTTGAAAAATTTAATGGTGGAGGTAAGGTGAATGTACCCATCAAAGATGAATAATTAAACATTCCAACACCCACACTATCTTAAGAACTTGTGGAACCATTGAAAAATGGGATATTTGTACAAACACTAGTCCTAGGATATACCATGCAATAGGTTAATTGATCTATAGTAACCAATTTTCCTTCATGAGGAAAGTGTAGGACCCTAAAGAAATAATACAAAACTATTGTCATCGCATAGAATCAACTACACTTTAAAAAAATATTATAGTGTAGAGGAGCATCAAACTTCAACTAAAATAGTCTTTCCATCTGACTCAACAGTAAAGGTGGAAATGATTCCATGGGGAATGAATGTATGGCCATCAAATTATTTCAACAAGGTTTTTAATTGGACAATGTCGGGAGAATTTAAGTCTCTCCATGATGACAAATACATGATGAAAGTGGATACTTCTTCATCAAAAACACATTGAAAGATGTTTGTCCCACATGAATATACTTGAATTTGAAAATCTATCTAGTGGGGAATCCTATTTTTAATTTGGTCAATGTAAAATCCAATTAAATGCATATCCAAGAGATGAACTCTACCTATTGTTTCCAACAATGGTTTAAACCATCTGGGTCAACTTTAAAGGACCTCTAGGGAAAACATAGCACATAGTGCTTGGGATAAATCCTCAACAATATTATAATTCTAAGTTGTTTGTGCATTCAAGTTTTGTGTACAACTTTGTTTAACACCCTTAGGTGGGTGAAGCATTGTATCAAAGGATAACTTCTCTATTTACAAAGGCCCACCAAGTTGAGATGAAGATGGATCCTTATCACAAGGAACACTCTTAGAAATCTCATAATTATGATATTTGATCTGGATATTGACACCTTTATCACACATGTTTACATTGGAATTTGTGGCATTTCCCCCTCGTTTGGATTCCCTATGTACCCCCTTGTATAGGTGGAGGGTTTGTTGGAACCATTTGTTTCTACCGCAGGGGGAAATGATTCATTAGTAGTGTGGGTTTTTTTTGGGCTCCCCATTGGGATAAGTATTGATGTTCATCTCATCCACATGAGAACATCAATGAGTAGGATGGTATCCATTACAAACATCACATGGAAATTTCTACTTCTTCTTCTCTTTAGTTCCTCCTAAATTTCATTTTGATTAGGGGTAGTCCCTTGCCCAAGATTAGAATTATTCTTCCTAATCTTCTTTTTTCCTTGAGGTTGCTGTAACGACCTCCTTGTTATGACAACAACTCTGATAACCGGTGCAGATTTTTTTTGTGTGTGTGTTTGAGGTGTGTGCGTGCGTGTAGAAGTACAGACCCCCTTAACTCTACGTCGCCACCCAACAACCATCAAGACGCAAGCACGATGTTCATCACAATGAAGACTGAAGGCACACAATGAGTAACTGTAAGCAATAAACGACCAAAGACACAAGGCGCACAACGCAAACATTTAACGACACACTGGGTTAGGCACAGTACGATCACAGAGGGAAGAAACCATAGTAGTAGAGCTTACTAATTCTGCACAAGAAAGCAGGGTGTTTAATCTTAGCTCTCTGCTTCGAAGAGAGAGAAGGTCAGATAGGCTCATGGCCGACTGCTCAGGCTGAAACTAGTAAACTTCGTCAGGTGTGTCGCAAGAGTGGAAACCCTGCCTTTAGAGGGCCCGAGACTCTTGATACGGCACTGGATTCTTTTCACGAAAATATCACACACCGACATATCTCCTAAGGCTACCTGGAGGTGTCTACATCCCGCCCGACACCACTGACCACGCCATGCAAGGCAACCAAGTACAACAAAATTGACGGACAACCACGACCTCTATGGAAGACGCAAGTCCAAGGACACTAACAATAACCGACCATCAGTTACGCCTCAGGATAACCTACGACTCCATTGGCCACAAGTATAGATCATTTACTTCGTTGAAATCCGTTCGTCGATAAGTCATCAATCCAACCATAAAAATGAGTAAACATGATAAAATTCTAAAACTAACACATATTGATTTATTTCTCTTAGTTTAAGGACCTTACCCTTTTAGGTTGAAAATTGAATGTCCTTCTAATGATCAACCTACCATTACATTTATTCTACAACAATATTGTAAACAATCAACAATGTCCTTACTGTCCTATGATGTCCAGGCTATGTAGCATTTTTCCATATGCGAGGGTATTACATTTTCATGTTTCAACGACAATTTACCATGACAATCAACTATAACGACATCGCCATCAAGGCTAGCATGATTACATTGTACTATAAAGACTTGCAAATTAACTAACTAGTTCCAATTACAACTACAATGACATCACTATAAGGCTAGCATCATTACCTTTATAATATAAAGACCTTGCAATTTCACTAACTAATTTCCAAATAAAATTATAATATTACATTACAATATAATAACCTTGCAAACTCACTAACCAATTTCCAAGTAAAATTATAATGACATCACCATAGCGCAAGCTTGATTACATTCATGATCTAAGGACTTGCAAATTCACTAACTAAACTCCAATTAAATTATAATATTACATTTACAATATAGTAACCTTGCATATTCACTAACTACTTTCCAAACAAAATTATATTGACATCATGATAGCGCAAGCTTTATTACACTTGTGATATAAGGACTTGCAAATTCACTAACTAAATTCCAATTAAATTATAATATTATATTTACAATATAATAACCTTGCATATTCACTAACTACTTTCCAAATGAAATTATATTGACCTCACCATAGCGCAAGCTTTATTACATTTATGATATAAGGACTTGCAAATTCACTAACTAAATTCCAATTAAATTATAATATTATATTTACAATATAATAACCTTGCATATTCACTAACTACTTTCCAAATGAAATTATATTGACCTCACCGTAGCACAAGCTTTATTACATTTATGATATAAGGGCTTGCAAATTCCTAACTAAATTCCAATTAAAATTATAATATTATATTTACAATATAATAACCTTGTGTTGCCTTTGTAACAGAATAGCAGTGTAATTTAACTAATAAAGGCTTTCACTAATGTCAATAAAATAATTGTTGGTTGACCTAAAAGTTTAACTCCACGGAAACGTATAGTATTGAAATTTAACTATTAATTGCTTCGGTTACAAGACATGGTAAAAACCAAAACTTCCGCTATAACATAATGCCCGTTGGAGGTTACTTTTGCAGCAAGCGAACAAGATATATGTCTGTCATTAATAGCGAGCCTGGCGAAAATTAAAAACCTAGCTATGACATGCGTGCAAGACTAATCGGCGGGGCGAGGGTAACCCACTTAGTTGTCACTGACAGGCCCTGTGTTGTCCATGGCTGGGTAAGGGGTAAGGCAAGGGTAAGGCATTTTAAAAACTGCAAGGAGGCAAGGCGGCAAGGGCATTTGAGACATTTGTTGCCTTGTGACAGCATACAGGTAAGAGCTCAGGCGGGAGGAATCAATGGCTAGGAATGTGCAGAAGGCGGTTCCGTTACGCCATCCATTACTGGCAAAATAAATAAGGCAGGTGAGGGACTGTCTCGGAAAGGGTCCCTCCATCTTCCCCCCTCCCCAACACGTACGACCGAAATTCAAGTCTGGATAATTAAAATTGGCACGCCTCGGACAAGGGCAGAAATTCAGGCTTCTGGGCATGACGAGACCACCTCATGAGGAGTCGCACAGGTTCCGAAGCCGGATAATCCCCGGCTGTAACTCTTCAGAATATGCACCATGCAAGGCCTTGACACCACGCCTGCGAACTCAGATTACAGAGAAGGCACACTAATCCGAACCTCGTGCACTCTCAGGGGAGTAAACTTATATGCATAACAGAACAAAGCGATGAGGGATTAAGTCACGCAGAGGCTCTCGGTTAAGGTTTGAAGGGCGTGGGAGTACGCTGGGAAACCTGGTTATTAGTGGGTAGAATCGGCGTTCCCTTGCTCAGAGCCCAGTTAGATCCAAACCTACGTAGGGTAAATCACTACTAAGGTCATTTAACAATGAGAAGTCAGTCTAACGCTGCACAGGAAGGTTTTTCTAGTGACGAGGGTGAAGGAAATAGCCGCCCTTCGTTTCAGTATTTTGAGCAATCAACTCCATAAAGTCGTGAACCCCTGGCAGACAAGGTAAGATCCAGCTATAATAGGCATTTAAATTGAGGAATGTTTTATTTCATGGTGTAGTTCCCTTGTGAGATTAAAATTAATATTTGTTGACTGAATGTTGCAGATTTGGAGATCTTGCCGAGGAACCATACGAAACGGGACGATGTACAGAGCACGGTACTCGGATTCTTCTATGTTGGTCTTGGATAACGTTTAATGTTTCTAGCTTTTCCAACATATCAATGACGAGCCAAGAAAACCCCATAGCCTATCTCTTGCACGACCACTACTTTTCTTGCAGGGAAGACTGAACCCATCACTCTTGGCGAGTAGTCAGTCCGTTCTCTCGAGGTTACTTACTCTCATTTAGTTCAAATGTAGCTTGCATGACAGTGGAAGGAAGGGATTACAGTCCAATTATCCTTCTAACAAATTAAAATTTCAACAATAACTATAACTACACGGCCAGTCTCATTACTTTTCAAGTGGGAAGCAGATTACATTTGATAAAAACATTTTTTTTTTATTTACATCTGTAGGAAAAACCCATGTATGACTGTTCTTATCAAGAGACAAGGAGATTCCATTGCTAACAGATTTTATTACATCTGCACAGAAATAGAAAGAAATACATATAAAACTAGTCTGTTATGCTTCAAGCAACAAGGATAATACCTTTGAGAACATATTTCATTACATGTGCAGAGTAAATAATAAAACGACCATTAATCCATTTGCAATCCAATGTTCTAATACCAACATAAATCATAATGCATCCTACTCTATCAAGAACAAAAACCCATATCGTTGCCTTGTTGTCCACGTCGAATAATGTATTGTGCGCTTTGTGCCACTCCTGCTCTGTGCCGCTCCCGCTCGCCAACCGTGGAGACTACACCGATACCTCCCAGCCAAACGCTAGGGGTAATCTGCTTCCTCCTTAGCCCCCCGAGCCGCAAAGGGACCACACACAGTCCATATAGTATACCTAGCTTCCCAGCTCGCCTCCACGGCTGAGCTACCACTCTAATCCAGCTGAGAAAATCCCAACTCCCCACAAGCAATCAGTCCAGTTTCCCATTTTGGCAGCATAACAATACCTCATAGCTCCCCCCTTTTTCCTCCCTTCCTCTCCTCTTTTATCCCCTCAAACCCTAAATCATAATAATTTAAGTTTTTAATGAAACCCTAAAAATTTCTCTCTTTTACAAGTGTCACTCATCCCTACCCCTCTCCATAAATTATTTTCTTTTTCTATAAATTAGAGATTATGGAATACACGTCAATTTGTTTATAATAAATATATATATTACTTTATTTTTCCTATTTACATGCATGTATTCATCATTTTAATTTATCATCATCCATCATTTTAATTTATCATTAATATATATATATATATATATAGTTTAATGAGAGATTAAAGTGATGACGAACATGTATAGGGGAAATGTAGATGTACAACATAAAGGAGGAATAAGGAGAAATTAAGGTGATGGATGGTGATTTAATATTGTGAAATGGACATGTAAAAGGGAAAAGGATACTAGGAGGTTAAGGTGATGGAAGATAGTTTAATAATGTAGGCAGGGATAATGAGGGGATAATGGTCTTAGTTTTTTTTTTGGAAATTTATTTATGTTATACTACACAGGTGATGTCATTCTTCCACAAGTTAGGAATTAATTTCTTCTTTGTAAAATTTAAAACTATTAGATTTACTTTAAATCTTACCCTCGTCATCGCCCCAAGAATTTTCTGAAGACCCAACTATTACTTAGGTGGGTTTTTGTTCAATTTGTTATTTTTATTCCAGGGTCTGTTCTTAAGGGTAGACTAAAATTTTACCCTAAAAGTTTTAGTCTTAGTACTTAGATTCTGAACTGGGCGACACTGGGTTAGGGAAGTTGTTTAAGAATTTCTCAGGGCGTTAATGTCTTAGGGCTATTTAGGTGTGTTTCCTTCATCCACATCAATGCGACGTGCCCTTCAAGACGCACCATGTGCTCCAAGGGTGTCACTCGCCTCGTTCAATTCCTTTGCGCGACGTGCCCTTCAGGATGCACCACGTGCTCCAAGGGTTCCGCTCGCTTCTTGTGTTTCTTTTGTGCGACGTGCCCTTCAGGATGCACCACGTGCTCCAAGGGTGCCACTCGCCAACTGGACTGATTGGTAGACATCTATAACCCCTGGAGTCAACACTCCGCCAAGTGAACTTGTGGGAGACTAAGGGATCTAAGGAATAAGGTCCCCGCCTTATTGCGCGCCCCTTAGAATCATCGTGAGTGACTGTCGCAGTCTTCCCTCACGGCATCGTGGATCCTCTCGAACTAGGTAATCGTTAACCTACAGTTCGAGCCACGGCGGGAGTGCTAGTAGACAGTGGCAGGGCTGTTGTCCACCCCTCTCCCTCAACCTCTCTGGAATCATGTGTGGCCCCTTTACTCCATATGTGAGTCTGGTCGGCAAGCTATCATCAGCCTGCATCATCAACAATTGTGTCAGAATATGTCAACATCATATCATCAGATCAAAGAGATATCACAGTAAATAAATCAACCCAAATAGCACACTCCCTGACTCAATCTGGAGTCCAAGGGGGTTCCACCGATGCCTCTGCATCCTCAAGGTCCGAAACCCTGCACACTCAATGTAACTGAGTCAGCAGCACATGTCTACATCAAAGTAGTAACAACATCATGTCATCTATCATAACGCATCATAATCAAGGATAAATAGTTTAACATCAGAAAAGTCCAGATCACTTGCGAGCAAGTGTCCTCAATAATAAATTTTCTCAGTGCGCCAGAATGGGATGTTACAGTTGCTAAGCATTCTTTAGATTTTTGGACTTTACTGAATGCACTTTGGAGGTATGCATAGGGACTGTGGCATTTTGTGATGATGTCATAATTGTTTATGGATTAGAAGATATGGAAATATGAATCATTTTTCCTGTCAACTAGCCAACAAAAGCATGGGAAACAAAACCTACCACACCATTATCATGTGGTATCAGGGTAGGTTTGGATGGATAAATTGATAGCCTAGGAGCATGTGGGATTATATCATATAACTCACTAGACTGAGAATAAATCAAATCTAGATTTTGATCATGAAATATCACCTTCTCTTCGATTACATCCCCTAACATAGATACATCCTTATCTATTGGAGACAATAATGACTTTGCAAGCCAATCCTATAGAAATTGATCTAGAATTTTAGCTCTGATGAACCTACACCATAGTCTCCATTCATGGATATGAGTGGAAGTAATCTGAAGTAAATACGTCAAAATTTCTATCATGATTTCATATCATATGGGAAGTTGGAAATGTGTCAAAAATGACATCTCCAAATATGAAAAATCACTAAATGAATCACTCGGTAATTCAATGTACCATTTTGTGGAACTTCTTGTCAAAGTTGTCTAGAAAAGACAGAACCTAGTGCTATCATCCACCAATGAGTTAGATGAAAACCATAGGTGGTAAGTATGTCATGCACTTAAGGATATTATATAGGGTTTCTCTCAAACTTGGTAATATCTAATGGCAATTTTGTGGATATTTTTGGCCATGTGAGTTGATGCTTGATGGGGTCATTTGTCAATCGAGATAGATATGGTAAATTCAAAATAGAAAATAAAGGTAAATTTTATTGGAAAAATGATTGTGATGGATTGATAATAAAAAAACCTGTGATCCTAATGGAATTATATATCCCTGCATACTACATTGATCCATATTATTTTGTGAATGACATGAAGGAAAAAATATAACAAAGATATACAATGAAATACACAAAAATATAGCAAAGAACGAAGAAATTCAGTGAAACCCAAATTCTATTAATGAATAAGATAGAAAAACACTATAGAACACAAAGTGGTAGAATGGGGTAGCTTATCTCTGAAAAGAAAGAGATGCTGGCTATGTTTCATTCACAAGAAGCTTTACATCAAATTCCATTGCATGCTTAAAGAGCCTCCTTCACCTTAATTATATATGAGAGGGTGAGATGAGAACAATTCCCATGATGCATGTGGGATAAATTAATCTAAATTTATAAAATGCCATAGGCATGTAAAACACTAGGACTTCCCTGTACTACTCTAGCCAGAGTACGCTTAACTGCAGAGTTTTAATGGGATCTGGTGCACTAACGCTATGTTGTATGCATGTACATAATACCACTAGGAAATCATTACATGATGTCTGTAATTAACAAATGAAGATGGTATTACACTCCATTCCCTATCAAAAGGGTGAATATCATGGTTTATCAAAGCCATAGTATTGAAATGTTGATTTAGTGGAAAATTTGGTTGGCCATCGAGATCTGCATGGATCATTCCTCCCCCCTTAGGAAGAAATGGTCCCCATTGCGTCAATTTCCCTCGGGATAGGGGGAAACTTCTACTGAATCTGAACCTTGGTGAGTCACTTTCCTTGTTGAAGTAGATGTCATGCTTGTACGTTTCCCGTGGAAGGATGTCATGAACTTATTGGGAGTGTTGGATACATTAAACAGATCCGGTTGCATGATCTGCCTTGGTATGAATTTGGGAGGACTCTATCAGTGAAGATGCAGCAAGAAGAGTTATATCAATGGGGGCCAATGGTTGGAACCCCAAGCACATCTGAAAAGGGTCGTGGCCAATAGAGATATATTGAACATATTGAAGACTCTCATTCTCTTTGTGCTCCTCTACAATCCCATTGACATGCTTCTGATGGATAGAAACTTCTTGGGCCAAGGCTGTAATGGTCACAATGACCTCTTGTTCACCGTTGGACTGGATTGTGAAGAGGCAAAACTTTGTGGTCTAAGAGATTACTTTTTGACGTTGTTTTTATGAGATCAATGGAATGGTAGTAGTCAGAGCTTCCTCTAGTACCATGTAGGGATGACCTCCTAGAGTAAAAATGACACTGCAGGGTCGAGACTTATTGATAGCGTGACGTTTCCACATATATGGTTGTCCTAAAAGAACATCACAAAATTCAAGTGGGGAAACATCACACACTATCTCATCCTTGAAGGGATTGATTCCATAGGACAAGCGACATTGTTGGCTGACGCATATGTCTTGTCCCCGACTCAACCATCCTATGGTGTATGGTTAGGGGCATGGCATCGTTGGAAGTTTCAATCTCTTGACAACCTCGACTAATATCAGGTTCTTCTGAATCATGTTGTCAAAAATGAAATGAAGTGGGGTCCCCTTTACCCACATCTGCAAGTGGAAGAGGCACTCCCCTCCTCAAGCTCCTATGGTTCTTCTAGTTGTATTGGTGTGGCCACGATGGTAGCAATGGGTTCTTCATCGATGATCTATTTCCCTTTATTTTTCTATGAACCAAATTATGAGTCGGGTTTTGATTCTTTTTCTTTGAGCTCAGCCACAAATGATTGTTTCGAGAAATTCATCGATGTTGTGCCAACGGATTTTGTGGAACTCACACTACTTTCCAGTGTCTTTATTAAACTTCTCTTTACCTGTATTTTCCTGTGTCTTGGACCAAATCTCTTTAGGTTGGCCCTCCTTTTTGATATTTCCTTTGTCCTGTGAGTTAGGGTTTCCTTTTCCATGCTTCTATTGTGGCGTATTTTAAAACTTGAACTCCCACTTACTATGTTGCTTGAATTTTTGCTCGATTTTAACTACATATTGATAAGCAGCTCCCAGTGAGGAGATGTACAAGAAATCCATCTTTATTTGGATGTACATGTGCAGACCACTGTGATACTTCAAAACCATGTGTCACCTGGAGTCTTTGATACCCAACTTTGAACACAAGGTATGAAAGATGTTAGTGTACTACAACACTGTCTGGTCTCTTTTATGATGCACAGTCATCCATATCATGTACTGGTCATCATAGTTTCTGATAGGGTATAACTTCTCCTTTAGGGCATCTACAAAGGCCGCCCAAGTGGGTTCTCTCCCGAATGGTGTAGATTCATCCACGATGTATCTCTCCTAGTAACCTTCCCACCAAGCTCTAACATGGGGAAGGGATTTAAGGAGCATGAAGGTGATATTTTCCCTATCATAAAAAATTTGGACAAAGTAATAACCTTCTAGAAAATTCATCCATTTTTATATAGCATCTGCATCTATATGGCCTTCAAATAAGGGGATATCAAAATTGACTTGTAAATTTAAGGGTGTCGCACCTCTGAAATGGGTGTTTGTCAAAGATACCTTGGCTACCACCATCGGTAGTCTTCGAAGGATCTGAGTGAAGTTATCCATCACCTCATTCCTCTATCACACAAGGGATTCCTCGAGCAATGTCTTGAAATGATCTCCTACTCTATCATCTCTCTTTTCTTCCACCGTGGGAGGTCGCTTGGGTTGGTGAGAGAGGTTGTCCTCAAGCGAAACTAGCTTGAGACCCAACTCTCTATACCTTGACCTCATCGGAGACCTGCTCTAAGAAATGACAAGGAGCAGGCTGCTCTGATACCACTCATCCATATTATTTTGAGAATGACATGAAGGAATAAATATAATAGAGAGATACAATGAAATACACAAAATATAGCAGATAACGCAGAAATACAATGCAACCTAACTTTTGTTAATGAATAAGATAGAAAAACATTGTAGAATACAAAATGGCAGAATGGGGTAGCTTATCTCTGAAAAGAAAGAGATGTTAGCTATGCTTCATTCACAAGAAGCTTTACATCACACTCCATTGCAAGCTTAAAGGGTCTCCTTAACCTCAATTATATATGAGAGAGTGAGAGGAGAAAAATTCCCATGATGCATGTGGGATAAATTAATATAAGTTTATAAAATTCCATAGGCATGTAAAACACTAGGAATTCCCAGGTGTTCACCCATCCTAGTACTACTCTAGCCCGAGCGCGCTTAATTGCGGAGTTCGAATGGGATCCGGTGCATTAACACTATGTTGTAGGCATGTACACAAGAACACTAGGAAATCATTACATGATGTCTGTAATTAAGAAATGAAGATGGTATTACATTCCATTCCCTATCAAAAGGGTGAATATCATGGTTTATTAAAACCATAGGCTCAAAATGTTGATTCAGTGGAAAAAGATGGTTGGCCACCGAGATCCACCTGGATCATACATACCCTAGGGAAATTGATTCCCCTAGTGGTGGTAGACGCATTGGATGTTGGGATAGATCTAGTATTAAAAATCCAACCAAAAGGAAAACCATCGTTAGGTATTTCCATAACACCTATGGGTGTATCAGAAATAAGTGGGAACCTGCTTCTAGTAGTAAAACCAAGGTTTTATCCCTCACTAAAAACAAATATGAACATAGGAATTGATGGATTAATAGTGGTAATACTAAATAATGGTAAATTAGTGGAGGGAAGAGTTGTGACCAGTGGAATTTTTAAGATTCAGTTGATCAAACTATAAGAGGATCTAGAATATAATGGATAATAAACACAATTAATTTGATAGAAGAGAAGAGAAGAATAATCATAAGAGAAAATTAATTCTCATTGACCTCTAAAATAAGAATACTCATCCAAGGATGAATGAATACTCTTTGAAATGCAATGAAATTGAATGCAATATATAAGAATTAGTCATGCAACTATGATAGGCTTAACTACATGCAAAGCATGAGAGAAAATTCCCTAATTAGCCAATGTGCTTTCATGAGGGAGAGTTAACTTGGTTTTTATTAGCAAAGTGGAGTGAACTAGCTTATGCATGCAAAGTGGAGTAAACTAACTCCTACAAAATAGGGTCTACTCATGCAAGCATGCATTTATTTATAGAAAATAGGAATTATCCCTACAATGGAGAAAACAAACACTCTAGCTCCTAGAAAATGGGAGTCAACCCTGGAATTGAGGAATGAATCTCTCTTATCCATAGAAGGGTGGAATTTACCTAAGATAAAAGTGGAATTTACCAGTTGGTTTACAAGTGCCATGGTATTACATATGATGAAGCTCTAGTGTGCTCTAGGAGAGAGATAATTATGCATGTGAGGGAAAATGATGCATGCACATAAACACCCCCCTTAATCGTATGTTAGGTGAGTATGATGCATGAAAAAAATAGGGTCCCAATAGTATGAATCCATATCAAGTACCTAAGTACAAAAAAAATCCCCAA
>ML818962.1:40478-59797 GCA_009831015.1 Picea engelmannii | reverse complement strand
AAAAGAGAGGATAGTGTTGAGTAGACTAAGAATCCTGCTCTAAAGTAGATGTCGTCTTCACTCCCTAGTGAGATTGTAACTATGTGAACTTCTTCTCAGTGAACAATTTCGTAAATATGTAGATTTCTGCAAGGATTTGGTGATGTGAATGCAACAACACAATACCCACCTCTACATATAGTTGTTGGACATCTTTGTTCACATACTCCCCCCATTGTCTATATGCAATATCTTGATTCCCTTTCCTAACTACTTTTTGGAAATAGCTTTGATGTCTCTAAAACAATAAAAAACATCTAATTTTTTCTTGAGGAAGTATACCTAGGTTTACCTTGACCAAACATCAATGAAATTCAAAATATACTTGGCCCTCCTCATGGATGGTTGAGGAAATAAAATGAGTTTCTCTTCCTTCTTCTATATTTCACATAATTTGAGCTAAAGCAATAGTGATTTAAACTTGGTGAATAAATCTTGGATAGTGTAAAAGCTTCTCTGACTCAAACTAATGAGCTCATTCTCCAATTGATGTCCTCTCAACACATCATACTTCATGAAGAGTCTTTCCATCTTGGTCAGACTTTATTAGGGGTATTTGTATATTTGATGTGGAATAAGAGGTTAGGAGAAATAGAGAGACATAACAATCCATTTGATTAAACCATTTGGCCTTTTCAATAGTGGAATTCAGTTTGATCTCAATTCCCATTGTGATATTGTATAGGTCTTTACTCTGCAAGTGAATAACTACATTTTTCTTCCATTCATAGTAGTTGAATGATGCGAGGATAAAAATGTTGAGATTGATCTATCCTGTTTGGTTCACTCTAATTTTTTTCTTCCATCTAAAAACATGTATACTACTCCCTTAGTTTCAAACTTTCTCTGATACGATGTAAGATTCGGATTATAAACTTGCAAGAGGATCTAGAATATGATTGAGAAGAAATACAATTAATTTGAGAGAAGAGAAGAATAATCATAGGAGCAAAGTAATTCTCATTAAACTCAAAGAGGAATAATCATACAAGGATGAATGAATACTCATTACAATACAATGCAATTGAATGCAACATGCAAGAATTGGTCATGTAGCTATGCTAGGATTAACTACATGCAAAGCATGAGAGAACATTCCCTAATTAGCCAATGCACTTTCATGAGGGAGTTAACTTGGCTTTTACTATCCAAGTGGAGTAAACTAGCTCATGCATGGAAAGTGGAGAAAACTTTCTCCTACAAAATAAGGTCTACTCATGCAAGTGGGGACTTACTCCTAGAAAATAGGAATTATACCTACAATGGAGGAAAGAAGTACTCTAGCTCCTAGAAAAAAGAATATGACCCTAGAAATAATGAGTGAAGGGATATCAACACTGGAAAGGTGGAATTTACCTAAGATAAAAGTGAAATTTACCAATGGTGGTTTACGATCCCATGGTATTTTCTCATTTTATTACATATGATGAAGATCAAGTGCACTATACAAGAGAGATAATTGTTATTGGAGAAATCTCACCAGTATAGTAAGTAGATCTCCCTAGGACCTTCCTATTGATCCTAGACAGACAATGGGGCTAGACTCCTATGGTTTTATTAGACTCAAGAAAATGGATTCACAATTAACCTAAGGAGTAATAGAGATACCTTTCACTGTAGGTTGTCCTTTGTATATCCCAACTGATGCATATCTGAAGTTCCAGCTCCAATCTTTGCAATCTAGTTCCTGCACACAAAAGAAAAACAATGCATTTCTATCTCTCTACTTGGCATTAGAATCCTATATATAACTTGAATATAACATGATCTATAATGAAATAAACTAGATTCAAACATTTGTAATGGAAATACAAACATGTTTGGGGGGGAACCAAAGATCTATTCATTAACATGAAGAAATTATATCAAATTCATACCTTAGATGTTGATGCATCATCCTTGACTCCTTTCTCTTTGATTCTCCTCATATTCTTAAACAAAGTAGGCAATCTGATTCTAGTTGTTCTGAAGAGGAAAATAACCTTTGCAATTGGAAAACATAACTCTGCAAATGATTCTTTCTCTTTCTTGCTCAATACTTGCATTCTTTATATAGATCATTGGAATAGGACAGGGAGAGATTCTAGATCTTCTAGAACCCAATAGAGACTCAATTGATGTGAGTTCCTAGGATCATGCCATGAATATACAACTCATCCCTCATTATCTCTTCGTAACTCCACCAATCTAGAAGTTTACAGGGATCATCTCTTGTTGCACTATAAATGAAAAGTGACTATCATCACATGATGTCTATGATAGGTCCCACAATGACCCTAAAAAATGTCCCAAATCTTGAGCAATAAATGTTCTTTGACTTTCATCTTTTGTTGGATTCCCTTATGGCCATGTAGGGTGGAAATTAAGGCTATAACATATTCCCCTTAATGTGTGAGGTTAGGAAAGGAATGGATGACCGAAACACGTTACAATAAAATAATGTCCATGTGAGGCAACATAAGGAGAGAGCAAAGGAGGTTCAAAAGTCAAAGCGTTCCTGCAATAAGACACCAAGGATGAATGCATATATAGACCATCCCCTAGATAAACATACTCATACTTTGAAGAGCATGGTTTCCAAACAATACATTGTAGATCCATGACATGAAATGCAAGACCATGGACAAAAAATAATACTCAGTGGATCCATGTCATCAGTGATATCATAGCCATGAAAAAATACAATGTGGATCTATTTCATGTTTAAAATCATATCCACCAGCAAATATGTTATTATCCAATGCCTTAAAAATGATAAAAAAAAAATCAAAAATTACAGTCCACTTCGAGGGGGAAACCTCGTTTTACAATATTTCCACTTCATAATACAATATGAGATGAGATAAGATGATTCTAATACTATATATCCTTGATATATATATATATATATATATATATATAGGAGACAAAGGGGTACAATTATGATGAAAGAGTGCAATGGAAGGGTTCTAGCCGACCTACAAATATAACACTAGAAATGTAATAATTCAATATATAGGAATTAATAAGGGGTTTTATACATAACATGGGGCTTTGTATAGGTATTTAACATGTCCCTCCCCTTATACAAAGCCCCTACTCTGGAAGATCCCATGTGACCTCTTCCACTAGTAGGTTCTTCCATTTGACGAGGTACTCTGTAATTCTCGATTTATTTGCTACTTAATTCTTGTTTCAAGGAAATTTTCTGGCTCTAGGATGATTTTCCCTTCTTCATTGATCTCTCGTAAAATAGTTTGGATTGGGATCTTGTTTCTAATGACCTTCTTTAAGAAATAAACATGGAAGACTGGATGTACACGTGAAGATGGAGGCAACTCTAATTTGTAGGCCCTACTTCCAATTCTTTGCAAAACCTTATAGGGGCCATAATATTTGGGTGATAATTTATTGTCCTTCTTTTGTTTCTTGAGGGACATATGTTTGTATGGTTGTAGCCTTAAAAATACCCAATCCCCTACTTCAAATTCTCTTTCATTGTGATGTTGATTTGCTTGTTGTTTCATCCTATTTTGTGCCATAACCAAGTTGTCTTTCAATAGTTCGAAGACCTCTTGTTGGTTCCCTATGTGGTCCTCCACTGCTTGAACCTTTGTATTCTCTTTCAAGGGTGATGTGATGGATGGGGGATGATATCCATAAAGTGATAGAAATGGGGACATTTTTTATGAAGTATGGAAGGATGTGTTGTACCACCATTCCACCAAGAGTAACCATTTGACTCATTGTGCCTATTTATCAGATGAAAAAAAATGAATATGTTCTTCTAGACATTTATTAACAATCTCAGTTTTCCCATTGGATTGAGGGTGGTAAGATGAGATGTGAGCCAATTGAGTGCCCAAAAAATAAAATAATTTTGTCCAAAAAATTTCCGTGAAAATTGGATCTCTGTCACTTACAACAATCTTGGGGACTCCATGTAGATTTTGAACTGTTTCCATGAATGTTGTGGCTATTGTACTTGCTTTAAAATGATGAAAAAGAGGGAACAAATGGACATACTTTGTTATTATTTCCACCACTACCATGATGAAAGTATTTCCTTTGGATTTGGGTAAACTTGTAATAAAATCCATTGAAACTTCTTCCCAACGTTGGATTGGTATAGCTAATAGTTCTAGGAGACATGGAGTCTTGATTGTCTCTCCCTTATTATGTTGGTAGATCAAACATTCATGCACAAATTTTTGAACGTATTTTTTAAAACCTTTCTAGAAAAAAATCCTTCTTGATCATGTGGTATGTTTTTAAGAATCTTGAATTTCACCCTATAGGAGAAGTGTGCAATTCTAGGACCTTTTGTTTGAGTTAGGAATTATTACATAAATATAGGCAATCATTATACCATAGAAAATAATTATTCCATACAAAATTATCTATTGAATTGGGTCCTCATATAGTTGTTGAATGATCTTGTATACCTATTGATATTGCTTCCATTCTATGCTTGCTTCCTCCACCCAATCAGATTGTGGAATATAGATAACACAGGGTGAACCTTTTGTTTCGACTTCTTTCCTTGAAAGGGCATCTGCCACAACATTATGTTTTCCTTTTTTTTAGATAATTTCAAGTCATAACCTAACATCTTTGTAACCCATTTGTGTTTCTCTTCTGAATATAATCATTTCTCCAAGTACTTCAAACTATCATGATCTATTTTTAATTCAAAGTGTCTTCCTATTAGGTAAGGGTGGCAGTTTTGAACGACATTTATTATGGCCAACATTTATTTTTAATAAATGGGTTTGACTAATTTTTTTCCTTTAAGTTGGATGCTTTAAAAGGCATGGGGCCTCCCTTCTTGCATTAAAATTGCACCAATTCCATGGCCTGAGACATCACACTCCATTATAAATGTTTTTGTAAAGTCATGTGTGGCCAAGACGAGAGTTGTACACATAGCCCCCTTAAGTTTTTCAAAAGCTTTGGTTGCTTCTTCAGTCCAAGAAAATGCTTCCTTATTTAATAATTTTGTTATAGGTGCTTATATCTCACCATAGTTCTTGACAAACTTGCGGTAATATCTCGTCAATCCTAAGAATCCTCTAAGTTTCTTAAAGGTTTTGGGAATCGACCATTCCCTCGTAGCTTTAATTTTGTTAGGGTCCACTTTTACAACTTCATGAGATACAATATGACCCAAATATTCCAATTCTTGAGCCCCAAAGGCACACTTGGAGGGATTTTCATAAACTTGTTTCTCTTCTAATAGTTGTAATACTCTATCAACATATTGTACATGTTATTCCCCAATATTTTTTGTAGATTAGTATGTCATCAAAAACTACTAACACAAGTTTTCTAAGGAAGGGATTGAAAATAGAATTCAACAAGCTTTGAAATGTTGAAGGTGCATTAGCAAGTTAAAATGGCATAACCAAAAACTCATAATGACCTTCATGTGTTCTAAAATATGTTTTAGGAATGTCTTCCTGCATCATTCTAATTTGATGATATCCTGAACGAAGATCCAACTTAGTAAATAATTTTTCTCCATGCAATTCATCAATGACAGGGATAGGAAACTTATCTTTGATGGTCATTTTGTTGAGTTGTCTATAATCTGGACACATACTCCATGAACCATCCTTTTTGTAACCAACACCACTGGTGAAGAGAAGGAAATTTGGCTAGGTTGAATGATGTTAGCCTCTAACATATCCTGGATCATGCGCTCAATATCACTCTTTTGTGCATGTGGATACCTGTAAAGCCTAATGTTATGTGGTACACTTCCTTGTTGCAAATGGATAGCATGGTCATGATCTCAAACAGTGGAAGACCCTTAGTAATTTCACCAAATACATTGGAATGATTGTTGATAACTATTTGGAGATACGAATAATTGTGCAATTACACCCTGGTGTCCATTTTTGAGTAATTGTTTCATTCTATTATAGCTTATCAATTTAGAGGGTTTCCATTGGATACCTCTAAGCTCAATTTCATTTCCATTTAAGGAAAATTTCATGAAAATATCTTGAAAATTAAAGGTCATTGTTCCCAATGATTGTAACCATTACACCCCTAATACAACATTGGCACCCCCCATTTGGATGGAAATCATGGGAATATCCAGAAAATAATCCCCCATGTTGAGCTTAATACTATGACATTTCCATGAAAAATTTATGGTACCTCCATCTGCAATCATTACTTGAAACTCTAGTGCAGTATATACAAAGCAATTGAGATCTTTTGCTAATTTGTAATTGACAAAATTATGGGTACTACCGGAATCAATCAATATTGTTACCCTTTTATTTTTTATGTATCCTTGTATATTGAGGGTTTTTGGAGTACCGATGTTGGTCAATGCATGACAACATATTGTTGGAGCAGTTTCTTCTAGATCTAGATATTGTTGTCACAATTGAAACATAGTCATTTTTCTCTTATTTCATCCATCTGTTGAGGTGTCAACCTTGTTGGTTGTGGTACACTATCTTCTTCCTCTTCATAGTCTATGTAGAATAATTTCTTCTCACCGCATTTATGCCCCTTACTGTATTTTCTATCACAATTGAAACATAGTCCTTTTTCTCTTCTTTCATCCATTTGTTGAAGTGTCAACCTTGTTGGTTGAAGTATGCTTGTCTTATTACCCCCAAAATTATCTCTGCTTGTGTATGCTCCAATGGTATATTTGTGTGTAGCCTTATTTTTGGCTTGAATATGACGATAATTTTTCATGGCGTCCATAATATTTATAGGATGTATTCAGAAAATCTCATGTTTAATGTCTTATTTTAATCCATCCATGTAAGCTTCCAACAATTCTTGGTCACTTATGTCCTCCACCCTTGTGGCCAATCCCTGAAATTTTAAATTATAATCTCCAATATCACCTAAGTACTTGATTCTTATCAATTGACTGAAGTAGTCCTATTCCCACACTTTCCCATATTGTGCTTCTAAGTCTCTTGTAAATAAACCCCAAGTATAAAGATAAAGAGGGGGTTTCCTTTTCACTATCCATTGATACCATTGATATGGTTTTATCTCAAAGTTCAAAGTTTCTATGTGAATATTTTTCCTATCATCCATAACATTATGTAGTTCAAAATATTGATCCAACAATTCTTGGTCACTTATGTCCTCCACCCTTGTGGCCAATCCCTGAAATTTTGAATTATAATCTCCAATATCACCTAAGTACTTGATTCTTATCAATTTACTGAAGTAGTCCTATTCCCACATATATATATATATATATATATATATATATATATATATTGAGGCCAGAGTGCTTGTAGGGTTATTAGGTTGGAGAGCCTAGATTGTGACAAAGGCTAGTGCACCTACTTTTGTAAAATGTAATTGCAATCAGATATTAATAAAACATATCACTGCGCATAGACCAATCAGTGAAAAGAGATGGGGGGCTTAAACTCCAGTAGAATGGGAAAGAGATGTGAATCTTAAGTGGAATATAATTATCCTAAGGTCCTAAGGGATGGGGACAAGTCACCAAGTGGAGCGAAGCTAGTTATTAAGGTGATAAGTGTCCAGTTATAATCATGCAAATATATTTTTGGGACTTAGTGTATTTCGGGGAGAAACTCATTGCTTCATCATATAGACCAACTTTCCTCTGCTAAGCATCTCTATCTCGCTATAACTTGCTACCATCATGTAACCCTATATTTGGGGAGGCCTGTGTGCTATTGAAGAGGTGGTTTGTTAGGATCGTGTGCTATTGAAGAAGTGGGTTGTCAGGCCCATTTTGGACAAAGAAGTTTTGGCATCAACAACTAGATTATATATGTTGTATAATTGCATGTTTGTTGCGTATGCAGGACATGGACCATGACAGTTTATATGTGTTTATATAGTGTTCAAATTGTGAATGCTTATTCTATTTCTTTTTATGGAATTGGTACATAATTATGTTGGGTTGTGCATGTATTGTTAGTTTTGCATAATTATTGCAGATGTAGAGCATGGTAGTTATTAAGTGTTTCATGTTAGATAATTATGCGGTAATGGTTATGGGATTATGAGGCAAGGCTTGAATCATCATGCGCGCAAAGTGGTATCAGTCTGCACAAGCAAATGGGATAGACCCCGTGCACGGTATATGAATGGTTGTGTGTTTAGTTGTATTATGAGATTATTCCACTATTATAGTCATTATCTTGTTAAGTAACTTCAACAGTAATTGTATGGGTTCTAGGACAAAGCTAGAAATGTTGTGCATGCTGAGGGACAGTCGACGTGACTGACATAATGATGGTTGAGCACAAAGAATTGCTAATAAATAATGGTTACGTGCGATATGAGACCATTTTGCATGCATTAGGAAAACATAGTTACGTGTAGCACAAGGACAATTGTGTGCATTGTTGGTTTCAATGATTTACTTCCGTAGAAGAAAGAATTGATATCAATTCTTTATTTAGTGAGTTGCAGTAGTGGAGACTTTATATTGCGGTAACATGATTTATCTAGGAGGTGGGATACGTTACAAAGTGGTATCATAGTTCAAATTTTGATGTGACGTGGCCCTTGATCAGAGTTGGGGATGTTACAAAGTGGTATAAGAGATTTTGGTTCAACACTAGACTTGTATGGGCCATAGATCAAAATGAATTTGGTGAGGAGGGAATTTTTTATGATGGGCATGGGGTCACAAGCTGAAAATATGGAAAAATCAGTTGAGTGAAGAAAGGACTCGTGTGTGTTAAGTATTGGTGCGCAGTGTGTGTGTGTGTACTAAATTTTGGCACTGCGTGGTGCGGTACTTATGGTGCGTGGAAGATATCAGTGTGTGGAGTGTGTGCATTGAATATTATAACTATGGGGTATAGAACTAGTGGAGAACACGTAATATGGGAGTGAAATACATGCACAATGAATATGGACGCCATGTAGAATTGATGGTTACATGCATAATAATAGTGTGCAGGGCATGCACATTCGATATTGGTGATGCACAGTGAGCACGCATTGAATATGAGAACTGCACAGAGCAGAATTATTGGCACGTGCATAGTGTTTGTGTGCAGTGCATACACATAGAATGTTGGTGTTTCCTGGAGAAGAATTGGAGACACACATTAAGTATTGAGTGTGAGAGGATGCGCAGTGAATGTTGGTGCAACACAAAGCAAAGATGAAATTTGTGTGGAATATTAGTGTGTGACACAAAATTTGTGTGCACTATATAATGATGCACGGAACCAAAAAATTTAGCGTGATAAATATTAGTGTCTGATATAAAATTTGTGCACATTGAATACTAGTGCACTTTATGTGCGCTTGGTAGTGTGTATGTGGAGCATGCGCACGTGATGAATATGGGTGTATAACACATAATTGGTATACATGTGAGCTTTGAAAGAAATAAAAGGAGAGAAAAGAGGAGGAAAATTCTTGGACAGAGGAGCCCAAATATTCACCCAGAATTTTGAATTAGGTTGTTAAATTCACCAGGAATCAGAAGAAAGGATTTTGATACATTTATGGAACAAAATGTGCATAGTATTTATGGTTTTCATAAATTCTTTAGTCTAAAAAATCTTGTTGCGTGCACATTTTGCAGAGTTAACAAGAGTTGATTAGTGCAAGATCAACACATAGATCAGAAGCATGGAAGATGCACGGAGAACCTACAACCATGGAGATGAGGTCAAAAGGATGTATGAAAATATAGGTGATGAGGGTACAAAATCAAATGTACATGGAGAAGGCAAGGAAGAAAGCATGAATTTGGTGAAGACCATAAAAGGTTTGCAAAAGGAAGTCCAAAGTTATAAAGATGATAATTATAGGATTGTGAAATCCAAGGAGGAACAAGATGGCTTCAAAATCAAATTGCTATAGAGCTTGGACATAATTGAGAAAAATATGGATACGGAGACCGAGTCGAGAAAATCAAGGAGACACAGGTCTCATGAGGAGAGAAGAAAAACAAGAAGTGTTGACAAGCATCACCTTCACTCTCCAAGACATTTAGCTGAGAGAGAGCACAGTACTTCAATCCCATATCCTATCAGGAAGCATAAGAGGAGGTTCAGGGTGGATGATCTACAAGGAAAAATGAATAAGATTAAGCCTCCTACTTTTGATGGTGAGCACAAGAAGGATGATGATGCGAAGACATGTCTGTTGGGCATGAGGAAGTACTTTCAGTTACATAATTACTCTTCACAGGCAGAAGGGAGAATTTCCATCTACCATCTCACGAGAAAAGCATCAATGTGGTGGAACCACCTTGTGAAAGTACAACACATTGATGAGAGAAATCTTACTTGGAGGGAGTTCAAGAGGTATTTTCAAAATAAATACTTAACCAAACATTATTATGATAGGAAAATGAAGGAGTTATTTGAACTCAAGCTTGGAAGTATGACCATAGATGAGCATGAGAGGAGGTTTTTAGAGCTACTGAAGTATGCTTCTTTCATCAAGGATGAACATTTTAAGATTCAGAGTTACTTCAGTGGGCTGCCATCATTTTTCAGTGATAAGATACAGTATGATGATCCCAAGATATTGGAAGAAACTATAAGGAGATCCAAGTGTCTTTATGATCATCATAGAGGAAGACCCACTAACCAAAAGGCTTGGGAAGAAAAGAAGAAAGGAAAGATGGAGCAGAGGAAGAAGGGGGCCAAGCCAACATTCTTCAGAAATAATTTTCAAGGACAACCAACTCCCAAGGAGTATAGTGTGATAGAATCAATGGGGAAAAGACCAAGGCAACAACCAATGAAGTGTTGGGGTTGTAATGGATATCATATGTATAGATATTGTCCTCACATAGGTGAAAAAGTGAGGACTATTCACAATATACAACAATATGATATAGTGGAGTACATGGGAATAAATGTACCTAGGATCTACGCAACCATGGATAACAAGCAAGTTGAGTTTTAGTCACATATGATTGAAGTGGAAGGTAATATAAACAACCAACCCATTTTTATTTTAATTGATTCAGAATCTAGTCATAGTTATCTAGATCCTAAGATGGTGGAAAGATTTCAATTTCCTAAAAACAAGCTTGGGAAACCTTGGTCGGTACAACTAGATACATGATCAAAAAGAAAAATTAATGAGATGGTATGCTTTCTGACATGATGGGCTTGAACGAAAGTAGATTTGAATATTATACATTTGGGCTCATATAATTCCTATGGATTGGTTGGACATGCATCGTGTTGTCCTAGACTGGTAGAATAAATAATTTACCCCCTTGGATGAGAAAGGGAACTTGTAGATAGTTCACGGTATTCCCAGAGAAGTAACTATCAGGGAATTTTAAGCCTTGCAGCTGAAGAAAATCTTCAGGAAAGGTTGTTATCTATTTGCAATGCATATGGAGGAGGCACCCAAGGATAAAGTGCCAAATATTGAATATCATGTAGTCCTAAAGGAATTTGAAGATCTATTTAGAGAAACATCGGGGCTGCCACCCAAAAGAGATATTGATTTCTCTATAAATCTAATGTATGGATCAACCCCAATATCCAAGACTCCTTATAGAATGAGTACACCATAACTGAAATAATTGCAAATTCAACTTGAAGAGCTTATGAAGAAGGGGTATATACTACCAAGTATGTCACCTTGGGGTGCCCCGGTATTATTTGTGAAGAAAAAAGATGGAACATTGAGACTTGGCATTGACTTTAAGCAACTGAATAAGGTAACAGTGAAGAACAAGTATCATTTGCCAAGGCTATATGATCTCTTTAACCAACTGAAAGATGCAAAAATATTCTCTAAGATTGACCTCAGATCAGGAAATCATGAGGTAAGAATTAAAGAGGAATACATCAGCAAGATAACCTTCAGATGAGGTATGGCCATTATAAGTTTATAGTAGTACCATTTGCGTTGTCAAATGCACCAACTGTCTTCATGTGTTTAATGAATGGTATTTTCAAAGAATACTTAGGTACATTTGTCATTGTATTTTTGCATGACATACTTATTTACTCAAAGTCTGAAGAAGAACATGAGAATTACTTGAGGAATGTGTTGCAAGTATTGAGAGAACATCAGTTGTATGCAAAGTTGAGCAAGTGCTCATTCTACCAGAGGCAGATTCATTACTTGGGTCATATCATTTCAGAGGAAGGGACAACAGTGGACCTCGAGAAGATAAAATCCATTGAAGGATGGCCAACACCAAGGAATGTCACAGAGGTGAGATCTTTCATGGGACTTTCAAGGTACTACAAAAGGTTTATTGAAGGCTTTTCAAAGATTGCACACCCAATCGCATCCTTTCAAAAGAAAGGTGTGATATTTTAGTGGAATTATGATTGTAAAAGGAGTTTCCAACACTGGGATATTTTTTTTACAAGTGTGCCAATTTTCAGAATTGTTGATCCTAATGAAGACTTTGTTGTGTGCACTGATGCTTGTAAGGAAGGGCTCAGTGGAGTCCTTAGTTAGAATGGGTATGTGGTGTGCTACGAATAAAGGAAATTAAAAGAGCATGAAAGGCACTATGCTACTCATGATTCGGAATTGGAAGCTATAGTGCATTCCTTGAAGATGTGGAGACACTACCTCATGTGAAGAATATTTGAGTTGAGGACAAACCACATTGGTCTGAAATATTTGTTTGGACAACCAACTCTAAATTCCAGGAAAAGCAGGTGGTTAGATTTCCTTAGTGAGTATGACTATGATATAAAACATATCAAGGGTAAAGAGAATAAGGTGGTTGATGCACTCAGCAGGAGAGTGCATGAGATGCATGTTACATCCATTAGAATGTACAAATCATATTTGAAAGATAGAATGTTAGAGACTACAAAATTAGATCAACACTATGTGAAAATAAAGGCAAAGATACAACAAGGTATTTTGCAGCAGAAAATTGAATATTTTGAGTTGAAAGAGGATGAAATCCTCATGTACAGGGGCAAATTTTATGTACTAGATTCTCAGGAGTTGAAAAATATGCTATTAAAATAAATGCACAATGTGCCTTGTGTTGGGCACCAAGGCTACCAAAAGACAATTGCAATTGTCAAAAAATGATACTATTGGTCATGTATGAAGAAATAAGTGGTTGATTTTATTTCCAAGTGTTTGAAATGTTAGAAAGTAAAGGTTGAGCACAGGAACCCAATTGGTTTTCTATAGCCATTTCCCATCCCTGAGTGGAAATGAGAATTTATAACTATGGATTTAATCACTAAGATTCCCAGAACAACCAAGCAACATGATTCCATCATGGTAGTGGTGGATAAGCTTACTAAAGATGCCCACTTTATTCCAGTAAGGCCCACTCACAAGAAAGAAAACATCGTTGATATTTATATGAATAAAATTGTTAGGCTACATTATGTGCCTAAGGCAATTGTGTCTAATAGAGATCCCAAGTTCACATCCAATTTTGGGAAGGGATTATTTAAAGGATTTGTGACAAATCTAATTTTTAGGACAACCTACCATCCAAAGTTAGATGGGAAAACAGAAAGGGTAAATCAAGTGATATAATATATGCTAAGAATGTATGTGATGGAAAAATCGACGCAATGGGAAAAATATTTACATTTGGTTGAGTTTGCTTATAACAATGGGTATCAAGCATCTCTAAAGATGAGCCCATTTGAGGCACTTTATGGCAGAAAGTGAAACACATCGGTGAGTTGGAACAAACCAACAAATAGAGTAGTGGTTGGGCCATATTTGCTGAGGGAAATGGAAGATAAAATGGTGAAAATAAAACAGGACTTAAAGGCTACCCAAGACAGGAAGAAAAGTTATGCATATAAATGCATAACTCACTGAGAATTTAAAATGGGTGACCACATATTTTTGAAAGTGAAATGTAGAAAGAGTTCACTTAAGTTGGGAAATTGTTCAAAGTTGGCATCACATTATTGTGGGTTGTTTGAAATCCTAGAGAGGGTTGGTCCTATTGCATAGATGATTGCGCTACCTGCATCCATATGCATTCATAATGTGTTTCATGTATATTTACTTAAAAAGTATGTGCATAAATCTAATCATGTAATTGATTGGAATATGATTCAAGTGGAGCAAGAAGGAAACTTTTGAGTTTAGTCGATGTGCATATTGGACCGGAAAGTAAAGCTACTCCAAAATTGAGCAATAGGACTGATAAAGATCCAGTGGACATGTTACGGTCTTGAGGATGCAACTTGGAATCACAAGGATGTTATGCGTGTAGAGTACTTGTATCCTTTTGAAGAAATTTGAAATTTGTATTGTACATAATGCACTAAAGATAGTGCATAAATAAGGGAGAGGGGAATGTAATACCCCTAGGTTGAACCTCAATTATAATATAAATGAAAATGTACATATAGGTTGGTGAGTCGTGGGTGCACAATTTTTGTGTACAATTTAGTGCACGTGAACCAAGGGAAGAGTGTGTGCATGTTTCATAACTTTGTGCACACCTGGGTAAGTGCGTGAGGATCGATTCAAAGTGTGCACCAGACCATGCATGTAGCCAAGGTATTTTGGGGCTAGAGATCCTTTGTATATATGTATATTGAGGCCAGAGTGTGTGCACGGTTATTAGGTTAGAGAGCATGGATTGCGACAAAGGCCAGTGTGCCTATTTTTGTAAAATGTAATGGCAATTAGATATTAATAAAACATATCACTGTGCATAGACCAATCAGACGCAAAGAGATGGGGGGCTTAAAATCCAATAGAATGGAAAATAGGTGTGAAGATTAAAGGGAATGTTTTAATAATATTTACAAAAAATATAATATGGGATATATATTTATCCTAAGTTCCTAAGGGATGGTAATGAGTCATCAAGTCGAGTGAAGCTAGTTCTTAAGGTGATAAGTGTCCAGTTATAATCATGCAAATATATTGTTGGGCCTTAGTGTATTTTGGGGAGAATCACATTTCTTCATCATACAGACCAACTTTCCTCTGCTAATCATTTGTATCTCGTTGTAACTTGTTGCCATCACATAACCCTATACTTGGGAAGGCTTGTGTTCTATTGAATAAGCGGGTTGCCAGGCCCATGTGCTATTGAAGAAGCTAGTTGTAAAGCTCATGTTGGAAAAATAAGTGGGTTTCCAGGCCCATGTTTTTCAAAGAAGCGGGTTGTCAGGCACGTGAACATTCCCTCCAAGCGAGAGAACTATTGGGAATTGTTTTCCCAAGGTGCCCAGTTGCAGCTACAGGTCTCTGATACTTCCTGATTGTCCTATTGTTGAATCCTTGGAAGGGAAGTGGGGTAATCGAAGGATTGTGGAGCAGAGGAGGGGCACACTTCCTGGGGTGGGACATGCATGTGGGGAATGAGGGTATGTAGTTTGTTTGATGGGGTTGGCACCTTTGTCTGATTGTTTTGACTGTTGACATACCTTAGCTTAGCTTAGGAATCCTTTCCTTGGTGGCGTTTAAGCCCCAGCTCAGGGGTGACTTTCTACTAAGAGTTTATGATCAACAAAGTTTATGGCTGGGAGGAATGTCTGAGGTCAGTGCGTAGTTGGTGGATTACAAAGAAAGATAAGTGTCTTCTTATGTGTATTATTCACTGAGTAATGTGCATATACATGTTAAATATATTATGTGTTACAATTGTATATATGTATTTGTGCGTGGATTATATATGTTGTAGAATTGTTTGTTTGCTACATATAGTGTAAGACATGGACCATGAAAATTTATATGTGTTTATATATTGTTCAACTTGTGAATGCTTAGGCTATTTATATTTATGGAATTGGTACATAATTATTCTGGGTTGTGCATGTATTTTTAGTTCAAATACTCTACTTGGCCATTGGGATTAGTTCAAATACTCTACTTCAATATACCAAAACAAGGAAAAGAGGGAAAAGTGCAACTAATGTGCAATCTTCTTCTGCCCCCCATCCACGTAGGAATTCCTCCTCTACACCGAAGAAACGAGAGTCAAATGTAAGCAAAGAAGAGAGTAATGAAGGACATGTTGGGGGAGACGATGGAGATGACCCACATCATATTAATGTTGATAAGAATCATGTCATTTCATAACTTAAGATAAAAACAAGTTCAAGTAAGAAAGGCTCAACAAATTATGAAGGCCTGAGAGATATTGTTGAACATGGAAGTCGATAATGTCATTGTACCCAACTGGGTAGCATTATGAATAGCTAAAAGTCAAAGGATAGCAGAGGATTTGACCCATGAAGGACCAATTGTTTTTTAGTAGCAGTATTTAACACTGCATAATGCCCAATATAATAAGGAGTAAAGAAAATTTTAGATAGAAAGGCCACGTTAAAAATAAGAAAATAGATCAAAAATTGAATTCAAAAGTGGACATTTTAGGAGTCAAACCCTCGAGACTCCTTAAATTGCATATCATCACTAGAGACGCTCTTTCTCACTCTATTTCAAAGAAGAAGTTAGAAAATATTAGATTAAAAAGAATAATAAGAGAACTCAAGGACGCATTGAGTCTTAAACCTTTGTCCACAGAACCATTAGCTATTGTTGCTCTAGTTCAAATTCCTTAGAGTACAACAAGGACATCGACACAGGTAAAGAAGGCCATCAAGTTGCTTAGTGGAGTAAGATAATATGTCATGGAAAACATCAATAAGCGACTTGATATTATTTCAGAAGCCTAGGAAGTCAATACAAGTTTAAGAAACCTGTCAAAATGGATCACCACCTTTATGGAATATTTGCAAAAAGACTTGGAACATGATGAATTTTTTATAAAAATTATTTAAGTACTTTTGTTTGTGGGTGCCAAATTTAAGTTATTTCCATAGAAATCAACAAGATATACCTTCAAATCGCAAAATAAAACAAGAAAAAGTGGGATGGCTTGTGAGGATACAAATGTTACGAGATTCAATTGCCAGTTGTACAAAAATTAATGACAAAATAAGAAATGCATTCCTTACAACACTTGAAATTGTTAAAGATATTGAGGGCCCACAACTAATAAGAGATTCCATACTTATACCTAAGGAGTAATTGGAGACAAAATTGAACGCAATTAAAGCTTTATGGGCCACTAAGTTTGACAACCTCACATATTTTCTAGAAAAATAAATTAAGTGGTGGTTAGTTACTTTTGTGAATTATATTGAAGATCACCTGGCCTCAATTGAATAGTTGTGTTCAGAGTTTAAAGAAATGAAATAAGAAATATTATCGCTCTTGGTTAAGAAAGACATCACAGTTCCACCAATGAAGGGGTACATTGAAGAATGGCTCAAAATATCGTCAACACAAACAATTAATCCAAAATAACTGTTAGGAAACAGTTATGACAGGAATGTTCAAAGACCCAAATATATATGTGAAAATCCTGACACTAAAAGGGAATCATCAGAGAGAGAGAGAGAGAGAGAGAGATCTCCATCCACCATTCCTATGTTATTTTTGTGAGTGTGTTTCTTTTGAAGAATTTCCCTTATTTCGTCCCAGTCTTTGATGATCCAACTTTATTAGTATATTGTTCATTTATTAAATTGATCCCTGATTGCATTTCTCCTTTTCTTCCAAGTTATCGTTACTATTTTATTTGGTCCATAGAAGCCCCATCCCAATCCATTTTGACAAATTCATTTCTTTTAATCATTTAAGTATTAGGAACATTCTGTTTTGTGATATGCAAGCACTTTATTCGAACTTGAACATCTATTTGTAATTTTTACTCTCGCAGAGATCTATTCCAGGAGTTCATAACATTTGTGGTTTCAATGGTGTCGGACTTTTATATAAGCATGAGATCTTGTGTATGTTCTCCTATGCATATTGTGATTCTAAATGAATGAAATCATTTAAAGCTCTTTGAATTTTTGGGTCATCAATCTTATTTGTTTTTTATGAGTCTTACTTCTAACCTTCCTCACATTACTTGAATGAATGGATGTGATGGAATGGATGTAGCTATTTTGTCTACTATATGTAAGGTTATTATTTTCAACTACAATTTATTTGTTACCTATCCAGTCACTTTACCACATGGTCCACTCACAGGTGTAGATGATATGGATGCTTAATCCTATTGTTTGAATGAGCATATTGAAAATTTGAGTGAGAAAGAGGAATACCACCTCTATAAAAAAGAAGAAGATCTTGATTAATCTTTGCAAGAATTCCCTAGAAGGTTGACTCTTGTCCCTAATAGGAAAATGGATCAACAAGATCATACTCTAGAACCAAAAAATAATAACACCTACTTTTTTCAATCTCATAAATATTACAAAATATAATTTTTAAAATAAAATATTAAATCTATTTAATATTATTGCAATAAAACTTTGTAGTCTACTTTATATAATAATAATGTATTTTTAAGGTCACAGCCAAGTCACACCAAATTAGTGTATGAGACCCCCTTGTTGTTGGGACAAGGGAACCCCTCTGCCCAGCGATTTGACTGGTAAAGTCTCATTTATATACATGCACTCCTCCCTTTGTGCTTTGAAAGTCCTTGTCAACCCAAAACAAAAAAAATGTATTAAGAATGTGATCATGAGCTACTCAGCTCTTGATATCCGAGTGCCCCGAAATGTTGTACAATGTTGGACACAAATGCATGAAATTTGAATTACACACCAAGTTGAATATAGAACGATGTAACTTACCTTTTAATTGAAATTTACATGTCAATGAAGAATTGAAATTTACAAATGTTGAACGATAACCCAACCATGAGAGGGGAATAAGTCATCTATGTATGGAAAATATCGACTTTAGATGATATAACTTTAAGGATAAGTTAAAGGTTTAACTTAAAATAATCATAGTGGGTTTTTCACTTAGTTAAGCATAGTGGGTTTTTCACTTAGTTATTTTTTGTGGGAAAAAAATTAATTTATTTAAGGTTATAACTCTAGTTTTCATTAATTAATATAATTTTAAGATTTTGATATGTAGTTGTATTATTGTTTGTAAACAAAAACTAGTTATATATAATATTTTGTTGGTGGTTCATAAAGGGGTAGACTTTCACCCTTCTAAAATGCTTCAAGATTTTGGATTATTTCCCTGCTTCCTTCTGTCTAAGGAAGACAAGTTATTAACCAATAAAAAATGATTTAAAATCATACCCCAAAATCATTTTTTATATATAATTGTATATAATGAAACTATATAAAAATAATCAATTTTACTTATTTAAAAAAAATCCAAGAGAAAAAACTTATTTTTCTTTTAGATAAACAAAAATACAATACTTAGGTGCTCTAGGCACAATCCGAAAAAATTGAGGGACATGGGTTGGGTTTTGATCCACTTATGTGTGCATGGGTCATGAGACTATTTAATATATATATATATATATATATATATATATATAT
>ML818962.1:29844-40364 GCA_009831015.1 Picea engelmannii | reverse complement strand
GTGGGTCTAATGGTTAAGAACATGTGTTTCCTCCTAAGCAGTCACAAGTTCAAATCCAAAGGGGGGTAGAGTATTGCTGACGGGTTCAACTTCCCACGACAATAGCAAGGGGTATTACCCGATATATGGTCCCAACTAGACTATAAATCATTTAGATTAGGAGTCTCATCCGGAATTTGGCACGACTACCATTTATTGTTGTCTCTTGGTTTTGTACCGGTTACGCTCTGGTGTACCGATGAGGTGGGTGGATGGTGAGAGTGCAATGTAAAAATGTAGATGAAGACCATGTATGTAAAGACAACTAATCTATTACTAATCTATGCTAACCTATACTAGCTGGGAGCACACTAGTGTAACTGGTGAGTTATAATGCAACCAAAACCTTACACAACTTTTATATAGTTAGTTGCAATAAAAGAGGAAGATTGGAGACAAATGCATACATATGTATATAATCAGATTAATCTAGATAACAACAATGTATATTATAATAACCCACAAATCTCAAGGCATTGAAATATTCAAAGAAATATCAATAATTGCATAATGACAAAGATTTTATAAGAATTAGTCTACAACAAACAAGAATTCTTACAGTCCATAGAAACAGCAATTATCTTCACTTGAAGCAGTTCAAAGATCCAATCCATTTCAACACAAAATTCCTTCTATAATATGTTGGCCCTGAGGGATTCTCAATATTAATTAATACAGTATAAGTTCTTGAAACAGTTCTTGGGTCTATACAATGCTTGAAAAGCCAAAAAAATTCCTTTACCAAGGAGCTTCTATCTCATTTTATACAAAAGCTAGTAACTCCTATGTGTCCTTTCGCCTTCTTCTTGAAGAGGCAGTTACAAAATTGTTCATCTTCTTTATTATAATGACAAGTGGCAGAAAGGATGAAATTTGAACTGGTTAGGAAAAGGATGAGAGAAAAACAGTCATTTTGTCCTTTCCCTATGAACTTTTGCTTTGGAGATAAGTTATCCAAACTTCCAACTAGTTATATAGTGACTCGATTCTCCTGTATGATAGTTGTTCCAGGGTTGTTTTGTTCATGGAAATGTTGTCATCAAGGGTGCTCATATCCTTCTCTAGTTTTGTCATGAAATCATGTATCATAGTGTGAAGCTTCACCAGTTGTAGCAAATGTTGGTGAATGAGATCGGTGGAGACAGAGGTTGATGCTTCGACTATATATCTCCTTCAACTTGTGTTGTCTTGCACTGCATTCACCAACTCTTATGTGACCAAATTCTTCCCAAGTTCATCTAATCTTGGGAGATGGTCATTCCTTATCAGTTCTTGGGCAAATTTGTGAGTCCTTGAACATATTGTCATCGCCTTGGTTACTTGTTTATCTTATATTTTCCCTACCTACTAGCAATGATCTAATGCATACATATATGTCTTTCTAGATGATTTTGAGGGTCTATACAGCTCAGAAGGTGCATCAAGATTCTTCGCTATCTAGGTATCAATGTCAGCTATACATTCACAGATAGTGTTGTATTGTGTCAGTTGCATTTGTATCTGGTTGTTTTGGTAAATGACTATTGCAACCACATTTTGGAAGAGGTGTAGATTGGCATACATGTCAATGATGGGATTAAAGTTGAGGAGACTTATTTAATCGATCTTTACTTTTTGAAGTCTTTATTTTAGCTCCCTGATCCTCACCTCTTTCCCTTCATTCTGTTCGCACAACCTCTGTATATTGTCTATGAGATTATAGGGTGAGATGCTTGGTACCATCTTAAAAGGTGAAATCAAAGATCAAGAAAAAAACTCCTCCTATCGCATTGGAGGAGTTAGTAACAACTCATCTGATCACATCAGAAGAGTTGTTTCCAACTTCTCTGATCTATCATCGGAAGGAATTGTCCCAGTATCAAGGAGTTTGGAGCACTTAAAAGTAACTCCTCTGATCATATCGAAGGAGTTGAAAGTAACTCCTCCGATATGATCGGAGGAATTGTTTCCAGAGGTTTCGATATATGCGGAGGAGAATATTTTAACTTTCCAAAATGCATCAAAGAAGTTAGTAACAACTTCTCCAATGTGCTCGGAGAGTTACTTTTAAAGTCTTTGGTTTAGAGTTAGAGATTTTCGAGAAAATTGGAAAGCGATCTAGGGAAAAACCACGACTAGTTTAGAGGAGCGTGAGGAACCCCTAGAACCCTTTGGATCATGGTTTATGTGCTCAAGGCAGGTTTCAGGGCTCATAAGGATTAAGTGCAATGGTGTAGATAAATTTCATTGTGATGAAGGAAAAGGAGCTGACCAGTCATTCATTCTGTGGAAACGAATAAGATCTAAGAAAAATTTAAGGTTGGTAAAGGGGGTGTGGCCGAGAGCGAAATGACTAGGAGCGGGGAAGAGGATTATCAATCTAGGGCAAGGGAGTAAGGAACAAGGAAAAAAACTATCAATAACAAAGACCTAACCCTAACCTTGGAATAGAAGAGAGGTGAGGTGCTCTTACATGGATCCCGCTACCACGTGCTGAGTATGGATAGGTGAGAGCTTCGAACGGAGTTCATCTTGGAACATTTAAACTCAGGTTTCCTCATTCACTTGAAAATGGTAGGATAACACTAAACCTAACCCCATTCTATTTTATAGCCAAATAGTCATTTATGACATTAAATGCGGTGGTTGGGGTTGGTTTGATCGAAGGGCAAAAAATAAATTTCTTCGATCAGTACGGAAGTCAAGAGAGTAACTCTCACAATGTGTTCGGAGGATTTGAAAGTAGTGCCTCCAATCATATTAGAGGATTTCCTCCTAACTCTCGTGATAACATTGTGTATCGAAGAAAAAGATAGGAACTCCTCTTAACTGTTCAGAGGAGTTTGAAGTAACTCTGTCAATTTCAAATTTGGATTTTAACACCAAGTATTTATGGATTTTGTTTTTCCAAATAAAACATGAGTTATCAAAAAAATCTTGAGATGGGGAAGGAGACTTATGAGGCTGTCTCTTAGGCTCAAAATATAAGGGGCTCCATTTTTAGGGAGGTACACAAGATCAAACAAAAATGGAGGGTTGTAGTGCTTGTCACAACAAATGGCGACACACTAGGCGAAACCTTGGATCTTTGTAAGACAATGTCTACACATAAGAAGGATGCTCCATCATACAAAATCATAAGAAAGAACATATGGGTCCATAACTTGCATATTGAAAAGACTGAAGTGATTCAAAGAGGGGTGATACCCTTTTCGATTAATAGATTGCTTTCAAATTGATATCCAATCACATGATAAATCGCTAGAAAGAAAGATGTAGGTAGTATGATAGAAACGAAACATCAAGAATGTCGAGAATACAAGCCATAGTTTGTTTGTTTGTTATTGCTTCGCTGCTAGCGAGCGTCCATATCCCCAACAGAGTCACCCCAGTGTTGCAAGCCTTTCTCTACTGTCAACGAGTGTCCATAGCCCCGGCGGAGATACTTGCATGTCCCATGTGATCTGGAAATCCTTTCCCCAAGCCTTTACCTTTTATAATATTAGATTCTATTTTATTTAGAGAGATGGGTGGATGGGGGGATTCTAGTTAAACTTTAAATGCACTAGGGATGACACATGTGATGGTGAGATGTACTAACTTGATTATGGATGAGAAAAATTCCTGACTCATGATTCCTAGTCTACTATGAACATTTAATCTAGACCATTTTTGTTTAGCTTGTACAACATAGCAATATGTAGTGCAGTCTCTTGACTCTATGTTTCTCCAGTGTCTCTTTGTATTGAAAAGCTATGTTCCTCCACCAGATATTGACTTGTGATAGTGTGTAAAGGGTCTCCATATCTGGGGAGATATGTAGATTTGACATCGTATTACATAGATGTTTAGGCTATCTACACCAAATGTGCTACATTTAGACATGTGACTTGCGTTAAGTTGCAAGAACTTCAAAATCACAAAGGCAATCATCAAGAAGGATAAAGGAAAATGATAGTAATCAAACAGATCAAGAAAACCAACCTAACTAAATAAGCAAAATCAAATGAAAAACAGAATCAAGATTTATTTATGTACAAGTGATCAACAGCCTCAATGGCTAACTGATATACTGCTTGAGGATTTGGTCGTTATCAGGGAGAGAGTCGATTTCTCCTTGGAGGTTCTATAATCGAAAAGTTCCTTGGCCAATTTTTTATTCAATGAGGTAGGGTCCAAGCCAAAGATGTTGAAATTTTGAATGTTTCCCTTTATCTTCATGTGGCTTGTCCCATTTTAGAACTAAGTCCCCAACTTGGAACTCTTTCTCACCTGCAGATTTCTTATCAAACCAGCATTTTATTGTTTGTTAGTCAGCTTCAAACTTTCTTTTGGTTTTGTCACATATTTCCTTAAGGTTCAACGAGGTATCGATACGAATTTGGATGACAGGGAATTCTCTGCCTCAAAACTATTGTGTAAGTTGGAGAGAAGGTAGGTATATGTTCGATGGTAGAATGACTTATTTCCCATACACAAGAAAGTATGGTGAATTTCATATGGAAGCCTTGGGTGTGACACGATCCACCCAGAGAGCATTTTGTAATGCATTGTGCAAATTTCTATGTTGATCAACTACAGTTTGTTTAAGGATACAGATGATTTTCTTGTTCACAGATTATGTTAATCCATTTCCTTGGGGATAGTAATTGGTTGAGTGTTTTAAAATAATCCCCTTTTCTAATGCATACTCAGATAATTTCAAGGATGAGAAGTAAGTAGAATTTCAAATACTAAAGAGTTAGGAATTCCAAACCTTGTGATAATGTGTTGCTCGAGAAAATTTATTACTACTTCCTCATTCACTTTGACTAAAGGTATTTCTTCTATCCAACATATGAAATAATCAGTAGTGGTCAGAATATACCTTTGTTGCTTGGAAAAATGAGAATTTATCTCACCAATTATATCTAGGCCCCACTGCTCGAAGGGTTCTTATGTCCCTCCCTGTAGACTTTTGACATGCTTCGCATCTCCTTGAGTATGCATTATCATCCTTGAAGAGTGTGGACTAGTACTATCTTGTCCTAAGCACTTTGTAAGTTGTTGTGTCTCCTGAAAAATGACCACTAGCCGGTCCATTGTGCATGTATTTCAGGACATTATCAACATCTTGTCTTTCGAGGCATCTAAGTAACACTCCATCATAATTTTTTCTGAACAAGATACCATGTAACAATTGATACTTTAAATATTTCATTCGTAGTGCTCTTTTCTTCTTAGAATTGAGATGGTCCATAATAGTGTCATATTACAGACAGTATTTAAGATCATTGTAACATGATCCTTCAATGGTTGGGACATATGGAACATGTTGTGTATACATTATAGGTTCATCTTGCCAACCATCCTCCTCTTCTTCTTCAACGTTGACTCCTTGTTCCACTAATTTACACAAGCCTTGACCTTTCACAATATTGGCTAGTTTGAATTCAAGGTCATACTCTTGTAAAGTTTCCATCCAATTCCCTCATATTTCACCCAGTTATTTTTGAATAAACAGGGACCTTACTTCCAGGTGTGGGACGATGACTTTAGTATGATTTTTGAGGATATAAGGTTTGAATTTTTTGATTGATTTATGGAAAGCAAAGGCTTGCTTGTCCACCAAAGGATAATTCAATGCAACACCTTGTAACCCAGTGCTCATAAACGTGATCGGGTATTCGTCTCCTTATTCATCCTTTTGCATGAGCACTATTGCTAACAAGTGATCGGGCGCGAATGTGTATAGTAGGAAATATTTGGAGAAATCATGACTCTGAAGAGATGGTGTGTTGGCTATAGCGGTTTTAATGTTTTCAAATGCTTCCTTATCTAATGGTGTCCATTTCAACTGCACATCCTTTTTAATCATATTTTATAATGGTTTCACAATTTCAACAAAATCTGGAACAAATCTTCTTAGGAAATTGATTATGCTGAAGAACGATTGCATGGACCTCTTGTTCTGCGGTGGAGCAATTTGTAGAATGGATTTGGTCCTTTCTGGATCCACTGAAATATCATCTTTTGAAATAAGGTGTCCTAATAAAATACCTTCTGAAACAATGAATATAGTTTTCTTGGGATTAAGAGAAATCCCATATTTTATGCACCGTTCAAAAATATGTCTCAAATGTTTTGGGTGGTCTTCTCTTATTTTAGAATAATCAAAGATGTCATCAAGGTAAACCACAACGCTTTGACCGATTAATCCTTTGAAAGCAATGTTCATTGCCCTCATAAAGGTAGCTCCTGTTTTCATAACAACAAAAGGCATATGTCTATAAGCATCAGTTCCCCATTTAGTTTGGAAAGTGGTTTTTAATCGGTATGGTTCTGCCATGAGAACCTAATTGTATCCCGAAAATCCATCTAATAGAGAGAATAGTTGAGATCTAGAGATGAGTTGTAGGATTTGTTCCATTGGAGGAACTGGATAGTTATCTTTCTCGGAAGTGCAATTGAGATTCCGGAAATCTATAGATATTCTTATTTCTCCCGACTTTTTTCTTACGGGCACCATATTAGAGACACAAGTCGAATGCCTCACTTTGAAAATGATTTGGGCATCTAATGACTTCTTGAATTCTTTATGAATAAGAGGTTCGAGAGTCGGGTGTATCTTTCTAATATTTTGTTGGAATGGCTTGATCCCTTCTTTGATGGGGATCACATGTTGTATAATATGTGTATCATATGTCTTCAAATCGTCATATGTAAAAGAAAAAACATTTTGATGCTTCTTGAATAACTTTGTGAATGTGTAATTTTCTTAATCTGAATAGTAGGTTCCCAGGTTGATATATTTAGGCTGCTCATATGTTTCCAAATTGACCAAGAAATGCATCATAGTGGAGTTTTTCATCTTCGGATTAGCTGGCCTCCTGCACTTGGATTGTAAATAAAATAAATTTTCAAGAGTTAAAACATTCTTCAGAACACAATTTGTCTTTCACTTTGTTAGTTTCCTCTCGATAATTTTGAAACTCTTGTGTATTTACCTCTGATCCAGGTGGATATCAGCGGTCGCCCACCTGTTTCGCTGGCTCGAAAAACATTTTTCCACCTTGGTAGTTTTTCGATAGTTTTTCAGGTTCCAAACTTTCAGGGTTGTTTTGAGTCCCTAAACGACTTTTTTTGGGGATTTGGGGCCCAGGAAACTATTGAAGGCACTAGCCTATGATAGTTGAAAGTCGTTCTTATCGATTAGACCTTTCCAACGGTGTATCGAGCGCCCCAAACGAAGATCGTATGAAAAAGTTACACCCTGGGGAAGTTGACGTATCAACTACCCCCATCGGGGCCCGCAAACCTTTTGGCTTTTCATCTTCTGGGGTTAGGGTTTTGGATTTTACTTATGTTAAAAATACCTTTGGAGCCTCATTGTAATGATCATATTCTTGCGAATGCGAATAACCGTCACATCTCTTCTCGGAGATAAGCTATCACCATTCTAGCGAGTCTTTCACTCTGTATTTTTATAGTTCTATACATTTCGCACATTAATAGAAATTGTGTATTTTTGTTTATCTATGTTTATATATCTAATATCTTTCTATTATATTGTTGGATATCTAATACATCTCTGTACATTTATTTATTATATCTCCGCTCTCATTTCGTGCCGAAAATAATATGGATCATTGGTATAACAGCAAGCTGCTCTTGATCATTTTTCAGTGCATGTCCCCGACGAGGTCCGAGTATAGCAAGTTGGGTATCAAGATTGTCTCTCTTGAGGAAAATCACTCTTGCATGCCCAAGGAACCCTCCATGGCGGAAGAAAATAAAAACGACGGAGCATAAGATTCTATTAATCTGTTACTTGAGAAAGCTCTCACGCGACAGAGGGACGAAATGATGGAGAATTTTTCCCACGTCCTTCAACGTTTGCCAATAACAACTGGCGCATATTCATCAAGTGACCACTTTGGAGGCACCTCGCCTTTCAAGGTACAAGTTAATTTTTATATTCTCGTATTTGAAGGACGGATAGATGTAGATGCCCTAGAAAAATGGTTAAATCTACTAGAAGATTATTTCTTTGTTCATAATTTCTCCAACGGGGAAAAGATCATCGTCGCACTCCTTAAGGCTCCCCCCATGTCAAACATTGGTGGAAAACTTACTGGGAGAAAATTTCCACAGAGGAGTCTGGAATATATGGGGTTGAGCCCACCCAGGATTTTTTTGTGGATTCAGTCAAGGAAAAATATTACCATGTTGGCAGCTATGACGACTAGTACATGAGATGGACCACATTGTGGCAAGAGAGGCACCAAGAAGTGTCGGAGTTCACCAATACCTTACGTACCTTGCACACCATGATGGGTATCAAAGACTCTGAGTGACATTTGGTTCTGAAATACTGTGGGGCTCTACACAGATACATCCAAACTGAAATGGATTTTCTGGACATCTCATCATTGGGTGTTGCTTATTGATATGTTGTTAAAATTGAGCAGAAATTTAAGCACCAGAACAAGTGGGAGTTTAGGCCTACAAATCCACAACAACCAAAGTATGATAAAGACGGACCTAACAAACAACCTCCCGAAAACCATTCCAAGCCACAAGAAAAGAAGGGTAAAGGAAAGACGAAGAAGGACACTGGAAAATGGTGTGATTTCCACAAAATCCCTTGACACAAAACCGATTAATGTCTCTCAAAATAGTCATTGGTGGATGAGATCAAAGTCAAGGAGCCAAACCCTAATTCAGAATCTGATTCAGAAAATACTAGTAGAAGACAGATCATCAACCCTGACCCCACTGTTATTGTCGTGATCGCAGCAATTCAACCAGAAGAATCGGCAGATCCTAAAGAGGGGGAGAAGCTTTTTCATTCATAGATGTGGGTGAAGGGGACAATGATACATTTTATTGTTGATAGTGGAAGCTAGAATAACCTCATCTCAGCGGAGGTCGTCAAACAATTGGGATTGTCGACAACACCACACCCGCATCCATACAACATCGGGTGGCTTCACCATGGATGAGATATTTGTGTTAGCCAGTACTTTTGATTGTCATATGGCATCCAGCCCTTCAAGGATGAGGTAGTATGTGATGTTTCCCCATTGGATGTTTGTGACGTTCTCTTGGGCCAACCATATATGTGGAAGCGCCATGCTATCTATGAGTCTCGACCCCGTAGTGTCATTATTACTCTGGGGGGTCATCTCTACAGGATACCAGAGGTAGTTCCGACTGTTGTCCCTCCTAAACAGTGTCACAAGGTAGTATCTCATACTACAAAATTCATCTTCTTAACAGTTTGTTCAAAAGGTGAACAAAAGAACACAGCAACCACTGCAGCCTCAGTCCAAGAACCTTCTCTCCAACAGAAGCAGATCGACAAGCTTGAAGCAAAGTGAAAGGATTCCTTCTACACACAGTCATATCATGTATCTAGACTAGTTAAAAAGGTCCAACCCTTCTAGCCATAGGTTCATGACACCCTTCAACAAGCTAAGCAGCGCAACTTCTCCAGCAAGGCAAGCAACTCACCAAGATTCAAATTCAGCAAATGCTTCCCCTCTCCCCCAGGAACTCAACGCAATGGAGATCATTGCTTCCTAAAGAGGGAAGATTCATCCAAGTGGATATCAGTGCCCACCCACCTATTTCATTGGCTCAAAAAATAGTTTTCCACCTTGACAATTTTTTGAGTTCCAAACTTTTAGGGACGTTTTGAGGCCCTAAACGACATTTTTTAGGGATTTGCGGCCCAAGAATCTATTGAAAGCACTAGTCTGGGCTAGTCGAAATTCCTTCTTCTCAATTAGAAATTTCCAACAGTGTATCGAGTGCCCCAAATGGAGATTGTATGCAAAATTTATGCCCTCGAGAAGTTGACGTATCAACTACCCCCATCGGGGTCCGCAAACCTTTTGGATTTTCATCTTCCAAGGTTAGGGTTTTGGATTTTACTTATGTTAAAAAGGGATTTGGAGCCTCATTGTAACGATCATCTTCTTGCGAATGCGAGTAGCCATCACATCTCTTCTTGAAGATAAGCTACCAACATTCTAGCGAGTCTTTCACTTTGTATTTTTACAGTTCTGTCATTTCGCACATTTATAGAAATTGTGTGTTATTATATCTCTGTGTTTATATCTATGATATATTTATGTTATATTGTTGGATATCTAATACATCTCTGTACATTTCTTTATTATATCTCTGCTCTCATTTCGTGCCGAAAATCATTGTTAATCCCTAATATTGGCTCATTACCCCTTAATTGGGGCATATTAGATTAGCAATGTTATTTTATTTATGTCGGCTTTAGGCCATTAGTTGTAATTTAGATTAGTAATGTTATTTTATTTATGTCGGCTTTAGGCCATTAGTTGTAATTATACCTCCTAGTTGTTACAGGTATGAAATAACTGAGAGGGGGGGTGAATCAGTTATTGTAAATTATTAACCATTTCTCTCATTTTTAACTTCGAATCATTAATCTTAGTGGCAGTAAGTCTTTACTGTGAAAACCAGTGTTATAAACATAAAGC
>ML818962.1:0-29744 GCA_009831015.1 Picea engelmannii | reverse complement strand
GTAATGTTATTTTATTTATGTCGGCTTTAGGCCATTAGTTGTAATTATACCTCCTAGTCTCCTATATATACCAAGGAGACATTTTCATTTTGAATAATCTTGTACTTGAACATTTAAGTGGCGTAAAAGGAGGTTGCCCCCTCAAAGAGGCTTATTATCTGAAATTATCTCTTTTTCAAGGCGTTGAGTACTTTTTATGAGGTTTTTCTATGCTATATTGATATTTGGTTCCTAACAATCATCCGGATCAACCTCATCATCGATCACTGAATCTTGGAATGTGTCTGAACTAGTAAGAAGGTTGATGATTTGGGAATCATCATTGAACACTCTCCAACTCGTGGCATTGTCTGGTATGCAGGGCATGAACATCATTTCAATCGAAAAACCATCATCATGAGGCATAAACCTAGACGTTGCATTGGCCAAATTATATGCATCTATATTTTGATCACGAAGTATAGAATTAATATTAAATGCATCAAATGAATAAAGCAGATTCCATACCTCTTGTTGGTAATCCTTTAGATGCGGAGAAAGAAAATGAATATTGTTTCTTACTTATCCAACAATAATCTTATAATCACCAAGCACTTTAAGATATTTTACCTGAAGTTCAAGGGCTTTTTTAAGGCCCTAAACTAAGGCTTTGTATTCAGCGGTGTTGTTGGTGCATTCCAACTCTAAACGAAATGATATGCGCATTTTTCCTTGTTTAGGGTCAATTAGAACACATCCTATTATGGCTCTGTCCTGTGTTTTAGAGTTGTTGAAGAACATGGTCCACATGTCAGGAATATTAGTCTTGTTAGCCAAACTAAATTTTAAGTTATTTAGTTTTGTACATGCGTTATTATGTATTTGTGGGAAGAGGCTTGATTGTAATTCTGATGGTATTTCAGAATTATGTACTTTGTAACAACCATAATCAGTTTCAAAAAAATAATTCCCCAAAAAGGAATGAGCAAAGCTTATGGGCTCGTTCTTACCCTCTAATTTTTTCATTGTGTGCTTCATGTGTGCTTCACTGTTTACACGGATTTGATTTTATTTTCCTTTATGAGGAAGCCACATATGAGACCAATCAGTAGAGAAATAACCTTGAAGTTTGGTTGACTAGTCTCTGCTCAAGAGAAAACCATAACTCTCTGGTATGTCTACCACAACTATGTCTATAGTTTGATGAACTCTGGGATCATATAAAAGTCTGATTAAAACATCTTTGAGTTCACCTTTTACCTTAACATATGTCCTATCTAATTGGATGATCTTGGTTCTTGTTATTTGTGGAACAACATTTATCTTTTGGAAAACGAAAAAAGGCATGATATTAGAAGAGGCACATGAATCTGCTAAACAATTGTGTACATTGAAATTAAAAATTCCATATGTAAGAAGAAAAGGTGGTACATGAGACTTTGAAAAGGTGCCTATGCTTGTTGCCTTTATAGTTGTTGCTATCTCCACTTTGTGTATCTCTTGTGCATCACTTTTTGGGCTTAGGATTTCAGTAGCAGCAATATTTTATGTCTGAGTCTGATGGGTTTTGAAAGAATCATGTAGGAGCTCGTGTTGTTGTGGAAGGGAGAAAATATCAAAGATGGAAATATTAGATTTAATCTTCTTTGTTTCCTCGATCACATTATAATCCAAAGCGTGTGAATTTGGATCATTTTTAACCTGCCCATATTTTTCTTGAATCACCTTTCCATTATCCGGTGTCATGTTACTTTTTTCACTATTCTTGGCAGAACTAGATGTGCTTGGTTTGTCTTTATTTTCTACAATGGCCTTGCCAATTTTATATTAGTTTTTTTTGGCACCATATTAATTTGTTTTGGGAGGACAGGGGGAGACGTTACTTTCCTAAAAGGGACGTTATCTTCTTTGGAAGAAATGGGATTAGATAGTGGGCCTTTGTTGTGTAAGTTATAACATTTTGGAGTGGTAGCTTTAACAACCTATGTATCTCCACCGAGGATTTCTTCAATCTTCTCATCGTCTGATTCTGTACACCGGTCCCAAAAGGACATAGACAATTCTGGTGGAGCTTCACCAGTAGCACCAGAAGGATCTTGTACATGGCTTTCGTCATCCAAACTTTGTTTATCTAGCAACTATTTTATCACTTGGGTCATAGAGTTGGCCCATTGAGGGCATGTTCGTTCTAGGTGATTTTGCTGATGATAAGAACAAAAATTATCATTACTAAAATTATTCAAGGTCCACGACTTCATTGGATAACTTTTTAACCATTTTGATCACATTATCAATATATTTTGACTCCTTGTCCGGTGGTTTAGTTAATAGCATTGGTTTCTTTCCGGCCAACTTAGTTTCTTCATAACGTGGATATTGGTCATACACAAATAACTCTCTTTATACAGTCTCAACTTCATCAAAGTTTCATGCTAATATGTTTTTGTTAGATCATTTTACAAACATCCCTATGGAGGGGGTTAATGCAGTTGTGTAATATTCAATAGCTAGTGACTGAGTGGGAGCTACATCATGAGGAAACTTGATTAAGACATTAAGAAATATTTGGTTAAATTATTTCACTCTTTCCGTCTTGTCCATTCTGATGGCTCCTAGTTCATTGTGTAGATACGCAGTCATTTTTCTTTCCCCAAATTTTCTCATAAATATCCTTTCAAAGCTATCTGAATCTATAATAGACCCGACAGGTAAGTTGAAATACCAAGTAGATGCTTTCCTAGAAAAAGTGTAAGGAAATAACCTACACACTATGTCATCATGTTAAATACCTAGAAGATGTATGACTAAAATAAATTATTAACAACGTCTTCTGGGGATCCGGGTTTGTCTGGGTCAAATTTCCGAAGAAGCTTATCAAACTTCCTTGACATTTCATGAAGTTGTATATCCAAATTGAGAGCTCCTTGGGCCCTCCCTCGAGGTATAACTTCTTTGTGGTTCATGTTTTCTCCCATTAATTGTTCTATGGTAATTTATGGTTGTTCACCTTCAAATTCTTCTTCAGGTTCAATGAGGAAACGTGCAGCTCTGCTTAAGGGGACTAGGACTTCTTGTAAAGCAGTTTCAATGAGGTCATCCACGGAGTTAACATAAAAATCTGGGTATGTGTTGGGATGTTCTACCTAGGTTTCTTTTCTTCTAGGGAGTTCAGAGGTTGTAGGTAGTTTCCCAACTAGATTTGCGTAAGCACGTGTAATTATACATGTTTCATGGAGTTCTTCTTGCAGTATTCGGAACCAGGTATCAGTATGTATTTAAAGACTAATAGAAGCACTTCCAAAATTATCCTTTGAGTCTTCATAGATAGCTTCTTGTTGAGACTCGACTCGAGGAAACAAGGTAGCTTGTGGGTTGGGATTACTCGTTGAAGACTGATTTCGGTAATTGTTTAATTCATGTATATAAGCCATAAAATATGCCCCCCCTTCTATCCCCAATCCTATTGAAGGCTTCAACTTCGCCCGACAACAGTAAGCGGTAATCCCTGGTATATGGTCCCAACTAGACTATACATCATTTAGATTAGGATTCCCATCCAGAATTTGTCTCGGATGCCATTTATTGTTGTCTTTTGGTTATGTACCGGTTACAGTCCGGTGTACTGATGAGGTGGGTGGATGGTCAAAGTGCAATGCAAAGATGTAGATGAAGACCATGTATGTAAATACAACTAATCTATTACTAATCTATGCTAACCTATCCTAGCTAGGAGCACACTAGAGTAACCAGTGAGTTATAATGCAAACAAAACCTTACACAACTTTTATACAGTTAGTTGCAACAAAAGACGAAGATTGGAGACAAATGCATACATATGTATATAATGATATTAATATAGATCACAACAACATATACTGTAATAACCCACAAATCTCAAGGCATTGAAATATTGAAAGAAATATCGATAACTACAGAATGACAAAGATTATATAAGAATTAGTCTACAACAAACAAGCATTCTTACAGTCCATAGAAACAACAATTATCTTCACTTGAAGTACTTCAAAGCTCTGATCTGTTTCTACACATAATTCCTTCTATAATATGTTGGCCCTGAGGGATTCTCAATATTAATTAACAAAGTATAAGTTCTTGAAATAGTTCTTGGGTCTATACAATGCTTGAAAATTCAAAAAAAGTCCTTTACCAAGGAGCTTCTATCTCATTTTATACAAAAGCTAGTAACTCTTATGTGTCCTTTCGCCTTCTTCTTGAAGAGGCAGTTACAAAAATGTTCATCTTCTCTATTCTAATGACAAGTGAAAAAAAGACGAAATTTGAAGTGGTTAGGAAAAGGACAAGAGAAAAACAGTCGTTTTGTCCTTTCCCTATGAACTTTTGCTTCGAAGATAAGCTATCCAAACTTCCAACTAGTTATATAGTGACTTGATTATCTTGTATGATAGTTGTTCCAGGGTTTCTTCATTCATGGAGATGTTTTCATCAAGGGCACTCATATCCTTCTCTATTTTTTTCATGAAATCTTGTATCATAGTGCGAAGTTTCACCGACTATAGCAGATGTTGGTCAATGAGATCAGTGGAGACAAAAGTTGTTGCTTCAACTATCTGTCTCCTTTGACTCATGTTGTCTTGGACTACATTCACCAATTCTTTTGTGAGCAAATTCTTCCCAAGTTCATCTAATCTTGGGAGATGGCCATTCCTTATTAGTTCTTGGTAGCTTTGTGAGTCCTTGAACATATTTCCATCACCTCGGTTACTTATTTATTTTCTCTTTTCCCTACATGTTGGCAATGATCTAATGTGTACAAATCTATCTTTCTAGCTAATTTTAAAGGTCTATATATCTCAAGAGGTGCTTTGGCCTTTGCTTTGTCGGCTTCTGTTAGCGCTAGAAGTCACCTCTGGATTGCAGTAGAGGTAAGCCCAATACCCATCAGTTTTATGTCATAATGAATAAATTTAAGGGTGGTCTAATGGACGCTAATCAAAATCTGGACCAGGGGTCAAAATTTAGCTCAAAAATCAGTGTTCTCGGAATTGCCTCAAAATGAATGGGTGTGTAGCCCTCATCGTCACAAACCCAACGTAATTCGTTTGGGTTCAAATGGACGTCGGAAGCGAGAGATATCGCGATCTGTTCAAATCGTCAAACAGGTAAAAAAAGGGATGTTGATTGTGTAGTCCGTACAGGCTGACGTGGCAGATGTCATACGATGATGTGGCAGAGGTCGTACGTCCATACGCTAAAGTGGCATATGATGACGTGGTAGTTTTGGATTGACAGATATGGGCGAATCACGATGTGACACGTGGCATCATTTTAGTAAATGGTGTGGTGCCACGTGGCCCAGTCATGGGCTGCCACATGGCACCATTGTATTGGTTGGTTGTTCAAAATTTTATGGAGTCCATGGGGATCAAACCCCGGACCTCCCCCTTTTGGCAGTGCTTTAGCAATGGCAGCCCAACCGGCACACCATGCAGTGGTTCTTATATAACATATGAGTTTTATTATATTTGAATTTGTGTAATGTTTCATATGGTGGGGGGGTCAGGTCAGGGCTTAGCCCCGACCCATGGTTGTATTACATTACATATGACCATTGTATAAACAGAGTTTGGCGCGCATGATATCCCGTGGTTGCATTGTTACCATGTGACCCGATATGTGCACGGAGGCGCGCGTATTTCATTAGATCCCTAGCCCCGGTCGCATGCATATTACCATATGACCCTGCCACCATGTGCGTGCGGGTTTTGGTCTGTGTTCAAATGGTTATGCAACCATTCGACCGCCACTTTTCCTTTATTTATTCGCTTATAAACGAAGCCCTTATTGCAATAGCGCGTGGTCACATGGTGACCCTTGTGATCGTGGCCTTGGCAGTTAGGGGCTGGGCTCACCCTAACCGTCCTACAGTTTGCACAGTTATGCGGTTGTGCGTGTGTGCTAGGTTTTAGCACGAATTTGGAGCGTGTTCTTGGTTAGAACACCCAGAGGTGCATTTTGGCAAACCAAAGACAACAAGCTTGAAGGAAGAGAATGGCAGGAGGCCTGTCTTCTTCATTTTTTGGTCGAATGAGGTGCCGTAAAATCCCAGCTAGGGGTTTTTGGACGTTTTGAATCCATTGGCACTATTTTCACAGCCATCTGAAGACTTATTTTTTAGTTTTTTAACCATTGAAGTTTCAGGAAGCTCCAGGGAGCTTGAAGCCCTCATTGTTTTGAGGTCATGCTCAGATGAGCCTATGTTTATTTTCTGTGATTGAATAATCATTTTTGACTAATTATTATGCTCTGAACACTTTGGGATAGGTTTGAGATCCATTTGAGGACTTTTACAGGTGTTTTTTCCAAAGAGAATCTCAGGAAAGCTTAAGGCCACATGTAGAAGAGGTCATACCCAGATGAGCCATGATCCGTTTTCAGAGTTCTATTAGTCATTTTTGGGGTTTTTATGTGTTATGATCCCAATGGTATAGTCAAAATTTCCATTGGATTTAAGTAGAAGCTTGTAAAAGAACTTTTGTCAAATTAATCCCAGAGAGCCAAGTCCATTAATGGAGGCTCAAGGAGATGTAGCCCAGAGAGGGGTGAACTCCTTTATCATATTGTTATTATTGTGAGTTTGATAGTTTATTTGCTGCAAGTTGTGTTGTTGTGTATTTATTTAAAGTACATATTTAACCATCTAAAAGAACATTTCCTCACACATGAACATTAAAAGAAGATGCATAAACTTGACACATGATTCATCTTGCATATTTTAACACATGGAGCAAGGTCCTGTAAAGTTTTATTTTAATGAAGTAGAGGGTGCTTGCATAGCATAACAAGTCAGCCTTCTATTTTCAAATTAGACGCAGTCTCGGAATTATAGCACTTTAACTCAAAAAAACTAGGTTGGCATGCGTAAGCAGATGAGGTCTTGATCTAACTTTAGTCAATAAGTTGTGGTAAAGGGTGAGTAGGGTGGAGAGCAGGTGAGGAAACGTAGAGGTCTGCTATGGACATCGGGTCTTCCGGTAGCCAAAGGAGGAAAACCTTTGAATACAATATCTTCTTGAACCCAAAACTTCAGAAAACTGAAAATGTCATAACAATATGCAATCAAACATACATTACAATACAGTCACAACAACTCGAATGGATCACCCATGCCCGAGTCTTCAGTATCAGAAGCAAAAGAGATGATAGGAAAGTTGATTGTCATTAAACAAGAAGTCTCAAAAGGAAACTCATAACCAGAGAACCAGAGGTTTCATTAAAACTTTACAATACGGGAGCTTGGCTCAACTATCGACCCTCACAAAATATTAAAACTGAGTATTCAAAGCAACTTGCTCCCTTCAGAGGCACACTCTGGTCATGGAATTCAAGGATTGGCGTCTGCATCTTCTTCTATCAGGCTGCACTTGCATTCTTTTGTCAGACTCAAGATCAGATCGGTATGGGCTTCACAAGAAAATCCATGACAGGGAACTTTCGGCCGATAGTCTACCCTCCATGACCAGATTTTCCATGCTTTCCATTTATGTGGTGAAACGAGTTTTCAACCACCTTCCCCATTTTCATTAACTACTTTCATTGGGATCAGGACAAGGCGTGACACCCATGACTAATCCAGGCGATCTCATAATTTCTTTGAGGAAATTCTAGCGTCTCGAGGCCACGCCGATCCTTCTCTGTGACCAACTCGGGTGCTTCAATATTTCACGCGGCTCCATTCCCTTGCCCCACACGACCATGGGCTATGACCTTGTGCTTATCCACATGAAATCTCGGGCTTTCGCAATTCAGGAGTTTCTACTCCCCTTGATCTCCAATACTTCGATGCTCGAAATCATGAAACGGCCCATCGGGATCCACGACCGGGCTTACTATAAAACTGACAGTTGCGATCATTTCTTCGAACACTTTGGCCACCCGTTGCTTGGATGGGAACTTATTCTTGTTTTGGCCCCACTTTCTATATGACCCTGGGTTGTGATCATGGGCCTTACTCTCAGGCGCGTTGCGATTTCGCCTTTCGCGAGTTCACATCGTGCTCCATGCTGAAATCTCCAAGTCATGAAAGTGCGATCCCCAGATCGGATGACATGCATCCCTCTGAAAAGGACAACCCAGATCGTATCAGCATTCTGGGACTTAGGGCCATCAACACTTCTCACCTCAGCTTTCTCGAAAAGATTTCCTCCAAGGTTCGGATCCTATGCCATGTGCCCTTCTAAAATGGATGGCCAAGATCATTTCGGGACTTCACGTGTCATGAGTCTTCAAGACTCTCCCTCCTACTTCCCCGACTCATGAAATCGCGAAAAGATGATCTAATGGTCCAGATCTCTCCTTTGATCAATGACTGCGATCTTTTCACGATTTCGCATTTCACGAGTTCTGATGACTCTTCCCCTTGACCGCTCCATCTCACAAAACCACAAAATGCTAATCTTGTGCCACGATTAAAACTTTGCTCGTCCCTTGATCTCGGGCCTTTTCCCTGGCCCTAAACTTCGAGCAACTTTCGGATCCCGAATACCCACGAACCGTCGATATAATTTTTCTGATGGATCCAACGACCGAGACTAAGCCTATGCTTGATGGATTTTCGTCGACCAGGTATGTGTGTGCCTTTGCACAATCGCGCCCCAACTTTGGATGAAAAACATTTGTGGGTTTTTTAAGCCCACTTCTTTCGCATTTCATCACCCAATGACCAACTTCAAAGGAAAACAATCCCCTTGCAAAAATATGTGATAACATTAGGCTCCATGGGGGATAAAGTCCTCCCCACGAGGCTCTAAGATCTCCTTTTGCAGCTCCAGTCCTCTTCTGTTGGTCTATGGAGTCAAGCTCAAAAACACCCTGCTGAAGAATATAAAGCCGATAAGTAAAAACAAAAATAAACACACATGCACCAAGGATCTTATTTATGTATAGTCCTAAACTAATAAATTTTTACACAGTGCTATGTGAAAGAAAATTTCCACCATAGCCATTCAAGTAACTTCCTAATTGGAAGCTCCTTCACTCTGTCCGTGATTGATAATAGAGAACACAACTGTGATAGTAGAACGGTTGCATTCCTCATCTTTCCTCCTAATGATGAGGCCAGGATAAAGCTGGACGGTTTCAAAACATGAGGGAAATACAACTCCATGTATTCCTCCACAGGCTCATTGCACAAGTGGCAAACTCCAGAAAAATTGTTACAGGTAGCCTTCTCTGCTACACAGCTACTCACACATGGATGAATATCTCTGGTAGGCATAGGTGGGTGAACGGTCAACACAGGATGACTGGTCCCAGGCGATGGTTGCTCACGGACAGGATATGGGAAAGAGACAAACTGCCCCTTCTGATGATCCTCTTCTTCTCCATAGCTTTCCCAAGGATCAGATTCATAATCATCATAAACAAGAACCTTGGGAAATATCAGCGCTTCCTCATGTTGCTCAGTGTCTTCTGCAGGTCCGGGATGGTTTATTTCCTCGTAATATTTTTCTTTAGCGAATAGAGGATAAGGCTCTGCAATCTGTTCTTGGAAATCTTGCATATCCAACTCAGAATCTAATTCGTAGATGTCATGTACAGGTTGGTTTCTCCTTTGGTCAAAAAATTGTGATGTCAGGCTCTGCTTCTCTTCATCCAAATAATCATTAAAGCTAGGGACAACAAGCACCTCAGGAGCAGAAATCAAGGCCTCTACAGTTATGAAATCTTCATTATCATCCTAAGTAGAGTTGCCAAGGACATCCGCCTCAAGGACTCGAAAATCCTCTACGCTTTCTTCAGATTCCAACCTTTCTAGTTGGGCAGTGAGAGATTTTACTAGTTCCATAACTTCGCCCAAAACATCTTCTTCCTCCTCGTAGCCTTCAACCTCATAGCTTTCATTAGAAACAGACATATCTTGATCATGGTCGTCACATTCCTTACAACAGTTATGACAGATTAACTCAGAGGAATAATACCTTTGACAATGCTTATTAAAAGCTGCATGAAACTACTCTAGGGAGGATATGCTAGCAGGGGGCAAGGATCGATACCACTCACAGGAATCCTCTTCCAATGAGAACATGAGCATCTTCATTAATACATCCTCATGATGTATCTCCCATTGATGCATGAGTTCGTGAAACTCATGGAGATGTCGAGCAGGGTTGTCCTCTTTGCGCTCTCTAAATATGGGCAAATAATCACCCCATTCATCCACAGTAGGGACAACATTAGGAAAACCAGGAACAGCAGAAAAATTAAAGGGAGCAAACCTTCGAGCCAGGATTTTGTCCATTTCGAACTAGTGGAGTCGTCGATTGATTCTTTAACCATGAAGTCACCAGGTGAATGATATGCAGAATAAGTGTGTCTGGTCTTTGTTCACCATCAAAAACCAGATATGATCGTTGTGTTCTCCCAGGGGCTATAGTTGTAGCCAAAGGTAGCCACACCGAAACAGTGGAGTCGCCTCAGTGGAATCGTCAGGTGCAAGCACAATCTTCAAAGGTTTTGATATTTGATACACCTTCATAATCAGAAGTTCGTTGTCATTCTACCCGGGGAAAATATTCAATTTGTCCTCGGCAACGGTGCCAGAAATGTTAGCACTAGAAGTCACCTCTAGATTGCGACAAAGGTAAGCCCAGTACCCATCAGTTTTATGTCACAATGAATAAATTTAAGGGTGGTCTAATGGATGCAGTCTCGGGATTATAGCACTTTAATTCAGAAAAATTGGGTTGGCATGCGTAAGCAAATCAGGTCTTGATCCAACTTTAGTCAATAAGTTGTGGTAAAGGATGAGTAGGGGGAAGAGCGGGTGAGGAAATGTAGAGGTCTGCTATGGACATCAGGTCTTCAGGCATCCGAAGGAGGAAAATCTCTTAATACAAGATCTTCTTGAACCCAAAACTTTAGGAAACTGAAAAACGTCATAACAATATGTAATTAAACATACATTACAATACAGTCACAACAAATCGACTAGATCACCCATGCCCGGGTCTTTAGTATCAGAAGCAAAAGAGATGATAGGAAAGTTGACTGTCATTAAACAAGAAGTCTCAAAAGGCAACTCATAACCAGAGAACCAGAGGCTTCATTAAAACTTTACAATATGGGAGCTTGTCTCAACCATCTACCCTCACAAAATATTAAAACTAAGGATTTATACTCAAAGAAACTTTCTCCCTTCAGAGGCGCGCTCTGGTCATAGCATTCAAGGCTTGGTGTCTGCATCTTCTTCTATTAGGCTGCACTTACATTCTTTTTTCAGACGCAAGATTAGATCAGTATGGGCTTCACAAGAAAATCCATGATAGGGAACTTTCGGCTGACAGTCTACCCTCCACGGCCAGATTTTCCATGCTTACCATTTATGTGGTGAAACGAGGTTTCAACCACCTTCCCCATTTTCATTAACTGCTTTCATTGGGATTAGGACAAGGCCTGACACCCATGACTATTCCAAGCGAGCTCATAATTCCTTTGAGGAAATTTTGGCATCTCGGGGCCATGCCGATCCTTCTCTGTGACCAACTCAGGCACTTCAATCTTTCACGCGGCTCCATTCCCTTGCCCCACACGACCACAAGTTGTGACCTCGCGCTTATCCACATGAAATCTTGGGGTTTCGCAATTCGGGAATTTCTACTCCCCTTGATCTCCAATACTTCGATGCTTGAAATCACGAAACGGCCCATCAGGATCCACAACCAGGCTTATTGTAAAACCAACAGCTGCGATCATTTCTTCGAACACTTTGCCCACCTGCTGCTTGGATGGGCGCTTATTCTTCTTTTGGCCCCACTTTCTATATGACCCTGGGTTGTGATCAGGGGCCTTAATCTCAGGCGCGTCGTGATTTCGCATTTCGCGAGTTCACATCATGCCCCATGCTAAAATCTCCAAGTCATGAAAGCGCGATCCCCGGATCAGATGACACGCGTCCCTCTGAAAATGACGGCCCAGATCGTATCGACGTTCCAAGACTTAGGGTCATCGGCACTTCTCGCCTCAGCATTCTCGAAAAGATTTCCTCCAAGGTTTGGATCCTATGTCATGTACCCTTCTTAAATGGATGGCCAAGATCATTTCGGGACTTTGCGTGTCGCAAGTCTTCAAGACTCGCCCTCCTACTTCCTCGACTCACGAAATCATGAAAAACTAATCTAACGGTCCAGATCTCTCCTTTGATCAATGAATGCGATTTTTTCGCGATTTCGCATTTTGCGAGTTCTGATGACTCTGCTCCTTGACTGCTCCATCTTGCGAAACCATGAAATGCTAATCTTATGCCACGATTAAAAAATTTCGCATCCCTTTATCTTAGGCCTTTTCCCTGGCACTAAACTTCAACCAACTTTTGGATCCCAAATACCCGCGAACCGTCGATCTGATTTGTCTGATGGATCCAACAGCCGAGACTGAGCCTGTTCTTGATGGATTTTCGTTGACCAGGTATGTGCGCGCCTTTGCACAATCACGCCCTAAATTTGGATGAAAAACATTTGTGGGTTTTTTAAGCCCACTTCTTTCGCATTTGGTCACCCAATGACCAACTTCAAAGGAAAACACTCCCCTTGAAAAAATATGTGATAACAGCTTCGATTTTTTGTTTGTTTTAGCGTCATTCTTTTTTTTCAACACCTTCTCTTTGTCTCTTCTCTTTTTATCTATTAGTGCTTCTTCCTCCTCTTCAGTGGAACCTGAATGAGTTGAGACAAAGATGGTAGAAGATATCCTAGCTTCATCTTATTCTACCTCTTTTCTGGCCACCTCTCTTGTTTCTTCTTCATCTGTGATCATTCCTTTGGGTTGGCCATGCCTATTGAAAATGAATTTGTCATAAGTTCTGGCATTTTGATGCACCTCCTCTTCCTCCCAGAATTCAGTGGTGTATTCATATGGGAGCCTTGTGCTATTGAAGTGCTCTTTGACGATAGTTTTAGGTTCGTACCTCCTGCATCTTTCCTCTCCAAAGTGGTATGAAAGTAAGATTTCCACTTATGTTTGAGCTTGCTTGGTGTTCTCAAAGAAATAGTTGCCATTGTATAGAGGTAGTGAAGGCCAGATTGCTTTGTTTGATATGTATATCATTCCTCCAACCCCATGTATAATAGTTTGATATGCTACCTCTTGAAGCACAAGTTTGTCAGGGATGAACCAAAGGAGTAGGAGGGGTGGTTTCATCGCACCATATATTCTTATATAGGTATCGTGCTCCATCAAATACTAGTCCATGATCCTTCTTATGACTGCCAAGGATTTGTCTATCATACAAGGTGGGGAGGTGCAAAAGAAAAATTCATATAAGGAAGCAAGGAAGTGCTCACAAATCCTTTGATATTTGTTACGGTATTTGTGCTCCCAAAGCACTTTGCAATAGATGTGGATTATGGCATTGGCGAGAAACCAACTCCACCCCATATTTGGGTACTTGTGGGTTGTACAAATTATATCCAAGAGATATGAGGACATATGGAAACTGGGAAAGTTTTTTGGTGGTGCCTGCCTAACTGCAGAGATGGAAGCTTTGAGATTTTCAGACAATATGTCTACCCATTTGAATGAAACCCCCACATTGGCACATAAATAAATTAGGGGCATGTATGATAGTGGGAAATGAATTGCAACTGGCTCCCCATATAACCTGCACAGCATGGCACCATATACTCGTAAGGTCTCCTTAAATTGGTCATGGGGTATTGACTCTTGGGTCGATACTTGAACTACTTATCTACTTTGTACCATGCGGGGAATAAATAGTTTGGCATAAGTTCCAACTCATTGAGGAGTTGACCATCCAGTCTTTTGTTCTAAGCTTCAATATGATAACATTTAGACAAATCATTGGGCCTAAATGAAGCTATCGTTTCTTTTCTTGCATTACAGACATATCGACTATTTATGTCTATGTTCTTCAAAATCCACGAAATGGCAGTAGCACAAGGAAAGTCCACTGGATGTGTTACCACCCTGAAAATTTCTGACTTTCTGATGTTCCTAAATGCCTGGAGTTCATCTGGTTCTTCCACCTCCACAGAAAAGTTTGACTTCTTGAACATATAATACACTACTCCCAATTTTAAGGTCTCTCCATCCTTCTCTAAAAGTCCTAAAGTATCATCATATATGGTCTCGACAATTTTTACCTCTATTGTTTGTTGGGAGTTGCTAGATGGCTCAACCCATGTTGCTTTCATCATCGTCTTCTTGCGCGGTGACATGTTTGAGACTGCAAAAGGACAAGTTTAGAGCATGTTTATTTGAAATACAGCTAAATGATCAAACAACTAGAAGAGTTATTGAAATTATCAAGACATAGCAAGTTGCCTTCTATATGTGTCAGGTTAATAGTACACAATTCTCAAATCCTTTGATGAGATTTTAGGGTGAAATGCTTGGTACCATCTTAAAAAAATAAATCGAAGATCAAGAAAACAACTCCTCTGATCACATCGGAGATTTAGTAACAACTCCTCCTATGAGATTGGAAGAGTCATTTCCAACTTCTATGATCTATCATTGGAAGGAACTGTCACGGTATCAAGGAGTTTGGAGCACTTAAGAGTAACTCCCCTGATCATATTGGAGGAGTTGAAAGTAACTCCTCCGATATGATCAGAGGAGTTGTTTCCATAGGTTTCGATATACACAAAGGAAAATATTTTAACTTTCTTGAACGCATCGTAGAAGTTAGTAACAACTTCTTCGATGTGCTCGAAGAGTTACTTTGAAAGCCTACGGTTTAGAGTTATGGATTTTTGCAAAAATTGGAAAGAGATCCACGGAAAACCACAACTATTTTAGAGGAGCGTGAGGAACCCGTAGAACCCTTTGGATCATGGTTTATATGCTCGAAGCAGGTTTCAGGGCTCACAAGGATTAAGTGCAAGGGTGCAGAGAAAGTTCATCGCAGTGAAGGAAAAAGGGCCAACCAGTCATTCATTTTGTGGCAAGGAACAGACTCTAAGAAAAATGTAAGGTTGGCGAAGGGGGTGTGGCCAAGAGAGAAATGACTAGGAGCGGGGAAGAGGATTATCGATCTAGGGAAAGGGAGTAAGGAACAAGGCAAAAAACTAACAGTAACAAAGACCTAACCCTAACCCTATAATAGAAGAGAGGTGGGGTGCTCTTAAATCGACCTTATTGCCACGTGGTGAGTATGGTTAGGTGAGAGATTCAAATGGAGTTCAGCTCGAAATGTTTAACCTTATGTTTCCTCGTTCACTTTCAAATGGTAGGATAACACTAAACCTAACTTCATTTTGTTTCTATAGCCAAATGGTCATTTGTTACATTAAATGCGATGATTGGGGTTGGTTTGATCGGAGGGCCAAAAAGAAAGTTCTTCGATCAGTTTGGAAGTCGAGAGAGTAACTCTCATGATGTGTTTGGCGAACTTTATCCTAACTCTGGCGATAACGTTGTGTATCGGAGAAAAAGACAGGAACTCCTCCGAACTATTCAGAGCATATTGAAGTAACTCCTCCGAACTGTTTAGAGGAGTTTGAAGTAACTCTGTCGATTTCAAATTTGGATTTAACACCAGGTATTTATGGATTTTGTTTTCCCAAGTGAAACATGAGTTATCAAAAGAATCTTGAGATGGGAAGGAGACTTATGAGGCTTTCTCTTAGGCTCAAAAGATAAGGGGCTCCATTTTTAGGGAGGTACACAAGATCAAACAAAAATGTAGGGTTGTAGTGCTTGTCACAACAGGTATTTATACCTTCGTAGACTTTAGCAGTCAAATCCTTGTGCGGAGGGGGTCCCTTGTCCCACAAACAAGGGAGTCTCATACAACAATTTAGTGTCCCGCTTGGTCGTGACCTTAAAAATAGATTATTATTATTAGTAGTAGTAGTAGTAGTAGTATGTAATTTTAACTAATTTAATTATATTTATTTGCATAAATATATATAAGTAAATAATTGATGTTTATTATTATTTTAATGTGTTATGTTACATGAACATCTTCTCCATATTGGGTTGTAAAGTGCCTCTTAGCACAACATATTGGGTTGTAGAGTGCCTCTCGATGCAATTACTATATTAAAAAGCAAGAAAACAACATAGGAAAGTCTATAACAATTAATTTGTGTTATACAATGAACATGATTATAATGAAGTAAGTCATATATGACCAAGGAAGAAGCATGATCTATGCAAAATTTTCCTCGCATTTTGTTATTTTTTTATATTGTTGCTTTGAGGAAGCAGATCTAGCATGGTCATATTGAATGATGGTATCTTAAATTTGATTTGAGTGGACTTTAAAATGGCAAAGTGGATTTGTGTGGAATTTACAATGACAAAGTGAGAATGAGAATTCATTAGACATGGGTTTTGAGTTCCATCGTTTATTCCTTAGTAATAGTGTTTTGGTGGCCTCATCGTATGGATTATTGAGGTGACACCATGTCATAATACCAACAAATAAAGGGTAACGGTGCCACCCTTAAGATGCATGGGACAAATGATAGTTAACAACATATGGGTAGTAGTTGTATGAGTATTAATGATGGACTATTACACAATGGTCAATTGTATTAACTTTTGGGGGGGGGGGGAGACCAAGCATCTCTAACCTTTCATGTATAAATATGGGGTTTATCATCTTGTTGGGTATGGTTATGGATAGAATGTTGAAGTTTATAAACCACATGGTCTACAGGAAGAGTGCACTTCTCATCATAATTGTATTGTATCTTGTATTTGAAAGGTTCTTACTGGCGTAATATCTCATGTGTTTGTTACAATCATCATCTTCTTGGATTAAAGTGTTAACAATGACAAATTCAGATGTTGAAACATATATAATGTAATCATGGGGATGTAATAAGGGTGTTGATGTGAGAGAATACTTCAACATGTGACGAGATTAATTAGCTCACTCATCACATATAAAATTCTCACCGTTATATAGTAAACACAAAAAACTGTGGACTTTAGTAACATATAATGGGATAAATTGTCATTAGAAATTAGCCTTCCCTTGTAGAATCTTGTAGACTTTGAAGTTGATGAAAGGTGTATGGTGGAGACAATGTTCTTGTACTCTTAACCTTAGGAGGATTGACAATTATCCCAAACTTGGAGGCAATGGAACCTAGGAATTGTGACCAACAATGATGGAGATGACTCACTCTAACAGAGTGAAATAGATATTGTATTTGCAACAATGTTAAAAAATGGCTCATAAAATTGTGAGATGTTTAACCTGTTGTTTGGAGTGAGTGATCAGATCATCCAAATAAGGCAAGAGTTTATCATTCATATCATATAAAACATAACGATAACCAACAAGGGTGGGGGTGAAGATGTATGGGCTCCAACATTTTAAACTCGAAATGGTGTAACATAATAGGCAACAATGCCCCAAGGCATAGTGAAATAGGTCTTATGTTGGTTCTACTTCTCAATTCAAATTTGATTATATCTAGAAAATTCATCCACGAAAGAAAGGACTGCAAGACCAGCAACTTGATTAATAAACATAGTTAAACAAAATTGTCCTTCGAGCATGCCTTGTTCAGATCGAGAGAACCATACACACCTTGATGGTTCCCTTCTTTTTGGTAATAGGAACATGATTCGACACCCATGAGGTATATGGGATTAGGAAAATGAACTATGTGTTAAGTAATTTTTAAATCTCGACATTTGTGCTTGGGGCCTTCAAGGGATGAAAAGGGTGTTGCTTCTACTTAACTAGTTTGGCATCACACCAAGTGTATATATGATGTTTCACAATATCAGGGTCTAGGCTAATTGTTTCATTGCAAGACAAAGTAAAAAAATCCCATAATTATTGGAATAAATCTTTGTAGGCGGATATATGGTAAGGACATCCCAAGGGTTATCCAAATCATGCATGGTCTCGATAATTTCCTCACCAAGGGTGAAGATCTCATCAAAATCAGTAGGAAAATCTATTGAAATCATTGTGACCAAGGAACGAACCTTTGAATGGGTAAAATGATGAGAACTCTCCATCCTTACATTAATGCATGGCTTCTATCAGGGTTGAGGCCCAGTGATAAGTTGAAAGAAGATTCTGTAAATGGAATATGCGACCATATTTTTAACTTACAGAAGGTGACCATGGGATACCTCGAGCAACGATGATTCACTAAAATTATGGTGACCAACGCCAATGAAAGTGGGATTCGACTAAGTGTCAACCTTATATAACAAAACACTTTTCACATTCAAAGTTAGGTTAGGTTCATAGTAGGTAATTTGGTCGATGGTCACCACTTTCCCTTCATGGGGAAATTACATGATAAGATTTTTCCTTCATGGCATACATATAGTTTATGACCCAACAACATGTTATAGTCAAAACACATCTACTACTTCAACGTCAATAAAAATAATCTTATTGGCCAACTTAATATGAAGGTTGGGGAGTAACCCTTGTGGTTTATAGGTATGACCAACAATGTTCCACAAGGTAATTGTTCATGTAACAAGGTCAAACAAGCCTAACTTATTTCAAACAACTACATACATGACACATGGTGAAGATCCTTTATCCATGATGCAACGATAAATAATGAGATTCTTGAATATAATATCTGGAAAGCAAAGGTGTGAGGGAGACATGGTTCAATGTTATCAAGATCAAATTAGTCATCAAACACGAGTTTGTAGGATTAATAACTCCCAACAACATTTAGCAATGCCTTTCATTGACAAGGGAAGGTTTGGAGGACCTCTAATGCTAACATAATGGGAGGGGATCGAGCCAAATATCCAATGATCATATAATTTTGGGCATCCCTAGTGCGAGGATTGTGCATTGTCATCCTTGAAGGGATTTAAGACACTCGAGGGGTAGATTTGGTTGTTAGTCTATTTATCTGCAACGAAGTGTTGTCCTTGTCAAGAGACTCCTTTCAAAGTTTCTTGCATATATCATTACATGTTGAGAGATTCACCTCATTAAATTTCATGTACATGTGTTGATATGACATATCACCCTCTTGTAAAGGGATTAAGGAACTAGAAATAGAAGAGTTTGCATCCTTCTCTATGGAAAATTTCTACTAAGGGAAAAGATTATGTAGCACAACAGGTGGAACTTGATTAACCTAGTTATGTTAATTCTATAGTCTACGCAAAGCTAGAAAATAAGGACACTAATGAGTGTAACCACCAATTTGCACACTTATGGTGTAAGGATGGTTAGAACATAGTTTCCAACTTAATAAGAATAGTGACCTCAAAACAAGAACTTTGGCACAAAAAAACATATTTTTTTTGTCAAAAACACCAAAATCGACCCTCGTTTCAAAAAGTGGCACTATCGGTAGCACCCATTTTTAATTTTAATTTTTTTTGGTGGGGTGGGGGGGGGAGTGTGTTGAAGCCAAATTCATCACTTGTTTGAAATCATGGCCTTGACAATTGATACCATTGCAGAAAATTGACCCTTGAATCGAAAAGTAGTGCTTCTAGTAGCACCAATTTTATTTTTGGAGTTAAAATTAAGACTTAATTGAAAACATGGCTTTGACAACTAGTACCATCGCAAATAAAGAGGTTAAAATTCGCATATAAATTGGAAACTTGAAAAAAAAAAAAATCAATTTTATTTTTTTCTTAATTTACATCAAAAAATGGAAAGGCAAAAAACCTTCATAAACAAGTTTTAAAAAAGAAAAAGAAAAAATAATTCCCTTAAAAAAAAAGGTTGCACAACACAAATTCATTAAAAAAATAAACTTTAAACTTAAAAAAAAAACAAATTGCTATATGTGTGTTGGGGGTTCCCAGTCAGATCTAGTGGTAAAGGAGCTAGTGGAAGCCAAGTGGGTTGGCAGAACTAACAATCGGTCGTTCCCTAATCTCTGTTGAGGATCCTTATGGAGAATGAAGAGTTGGATTTTGAATATGACACCCTTAACATGGTGGAGATATTCTACTTGGATGTATATTGTGTATGCATGCAGAAGAGTAGGCAGGCCCAAGCAATGGCTACACTAGATCCAAGCAATGTGCCAATTGGAATCAATCTGATGATTGGGTTTTCCAAGGAAATCAGCCCATCAATTCGTAAGCAGGGGGTGGGAACGACATATCCTCATCTTTCACAACTGTAGTGTAGGCTCATTCTTCCAAGTCTCAGAACAATGTTTTCTCCTAGGCCTGTTCTCCCGTTTAGCATGGTATCATGTTTTCCTCGTCAATGGATCAGTTTTGCATGTCAAAGAAGGGTCAAGGAGAGGCTTTGAATCTGAACTCTTCTCCTGTGCACATGAAATCTATAAAAAGGTGTTGTAAGGCCAAAAGGGAATGGATAAAAATGGTGGTACGTGATGATGTGAAGCGCAAGGTGATCCCAGACCTACTGGGTAAAACGACGATAGTAAGGTTATGTCGAAAGATCGTAAGGCCGAAATATTTGATGGTTTGGATCGATTTGAATTGGTCTACTTTTTTAGGGTACAAACCTGAGTTTGACATGATGGTCCGTGGGTGGTTATGCTTCAAGTTTCAAATGAAGGATGATATGGAAATTATTTTTAGAAGGGTGTGGAGATGGGGCCTGTCGAGGTTGGTTTTAAAGGAGGGTCATAAGTTTCAACCCTACTTGTGACCGCATTTCCCTAGCTAAGGTGTGGGTGATTCTCCCAAATATTCCCCTCATGTTCTAACAAGAGGATGTGTTGAAATTTATAGGAAACAAATTAGGTCGGTTCCTAAGATTTGAAACAAAATGGGACTCAAATATCGACGAGTGTTGGGCTTGGGTGCAGGTGGAAGTAGACTTGCAAGAGGGTATGCTTGATGAAATAGTATTACTTTGTAGAATTTTTTCATGGGTTCAAAGAATTGATTATTGGAGAGTTATGTTCCATTTATTCAGTTGCCACAAGGTCAGACACCTTCAGGCTCAATGTCACAAGTATCTATCTTAAAATGTGCCCTTCAAAATGACTCAGAAATGGAAATCAAGCATGAGTTCTGAGGGGGAACAATATCTGAATAAGTGGTGGAATATTTAGAGGTTGTACATCTTAGTTCCAAATTAAATCCTATGAAAAGTCAATTAGAGAGGGCAGGTGATGATCACCTAGAGGACGAGGTAGTTTCTAACTCGAGTAAGCAATTTTCTTTTCTAGTCTCTAACTCGTGTCTGATCCCTTCGTATTTTTCTCCTCATATCAAAGATCTGATGATAGTCTCGGAATCTCCTGAGGCTTTGCATCCTTCTGCAACTAAAAATTGTTCTCTCATTGTTGTGTTTGTCATCCCTCTCTTTAATGATACTCTCCTCGTAGTTACTTCTCCCCTAAACTTGATATCGTTTCCTCCTCCCCTCTCCTCTCTAGTGATATATCCCCCTCCCACGGGTATCCTCTCCACTCCTCCTCTCTCCCCTTCGACAGTATCTTGGAAAAGTAATTTCTCCAAGCCTATACTCAAATCTGATTATCTCCTTCAGTCAAAGGTAAAAATTGTGGTAAAGGAGGCCTATGTGAGTGGATTAACATTGGAAAGGTTTCTGAGCTCACAGGTGGGATGGAAGTCTCACCTCCCATTTCTGAGATCAAGCAAGAAATGACACTATAAGTAGTAACTAATCTACCATAGTGCAAACCCTTGGAGAGGGGAAAACCCGAGAGAGGATTCCTTAATGATTTGTCTCTCTTTCAATGCTTGTGGGGTTAGGGGCACCTCAAAAATCCTAGACCTCAAAAGGATCATGAAAGCCTATTCGTTGGATGTAACAATGCTGCAAGAAACCATGTGTGCGAGAGTCAAGGCCACAAAATCCTTTCAATCATGGTTAAAAGATTGGTCTTTTAGTATTGTTGATGTAGAAGGTTTATCATGTTGATATTATGGTAGCTGTGGAAGGTATTTACCTCCACGTGTAAACTTGACCAGAATAGAATACTCTGGAAAGCAAGAAGAAACCCTAATGAGTTGGCTAATAACCCTAGAAGACTTGTCGGCTCAAGAAGATAATTTATATTAGGTTATTAGCCTCCAAGAGAAGAAGTCGGCCAAAAATAATAATAATATATTGAACAGATAGGTACCCATAAGGAGAAGTCGGCCCCAGTAAGTCTGCCAAAACCACTATAAATACAGGGTGCCAGTCTCTCATTTGACACATCTCAGCAGTTGCAGAGAGCCAATTCTGTGCAGTGCAGTTGCAGTCTTGTGCGCAGGTTTGGAGGAGAGTTGTCGGTGCAGCTGCTGCAGCTAGCAGTTACGTTTTGGCTTGGACTATCTCTTGGCTAGGGTTTCGAACATATAATCAGCCTTTGTTGATGCGTTATCCTTGGGGAAAGGTGCGCTACCCTTTGTATGGATATCTAGCCTAGGGTTTTCTTCTAGAATGATTCTCTGACAAGGTTAAGGTGTTGAGAGGGTGGCTTAGGCCTATGGTTGGGTGACAAGGGTATTGTCAATGGTAAAATGAGCACACATCCTTCATATTCTAACAGGTTATGGGCCCACACCTCCTTCATTTAGTCTAAACGCTGGAAGGAAACATAGCTGCTAGGATATTGAGCTCGTTGAGGAACTGTCGCTAGAGTTACTAGCAGAAGCAGCTTCCAAGACACTGTCGCTAGGGTTACTAGCAGGAGCAGTTGCAGAAACCCTAATCCTCTTGTTGAGGCACCTTAATTGAATGAATTGACCTAATCTCCAGATAGATCAGTGCACTCTAGCCTAGCACATCGCCTGATACTCTCAGCAAGCCAAGACGTGAAGTTTCAGTTTGTGGTCAAATCTAGGGTTTGACCAAGCCAAAGCAGCCATGACTTATTCTATGAAGTCAGAGAACAAGTTAGATGGAGCCTCTAACTTCATAGCGTGGAAGACAAGGATTGACCTCATCCTTGCCAAGAATAAAGTGTTGGATATCATAAAAGGAAAGATCGTGAAGCCAGAGCTTGAAGAAGGAAAAGAGAACAAACCGCAGAACGTTGCAGCTATGGAGAAGTTCGAAGATAGTGATATCAATGCTATGAGTATCATAGTGGAATCTATAAAGGAACACTTGATACCCTACATCTCACATCTTGACTCATCGAAGAAGATGTACGATGCCCTAACAAATCTCTTCTCAGTCAGAAACATTGGACAAGTAATGAGTCTAAAGAATGAGCTTCGTGACATGAATATGAATGATGACGACAGCATAACATCATACTTTGTGAGAATCTCTCAGTTAAGAGATCAACTACAAGCTATTGAAGAGATCATATCAGAGAAGGAGTTGGTAAACATAGAACTCAATGGTCTTCCCAAGACGTGGGATGCATTTTCCGCAAGCATGAACACAAGAAAGGAGTATCCAACATTTGAAGAACTTTGGACTTGCTGTGCTCAAGAAGAATTAAGGATCAGTGCAAAAGAGAAACCCCAAAAGAAGTATGATGATCAAGTCTTTACAACAAGATTCAAGAACTTCAGGAACAAAAGGAAGTTTGGTTCAAGGAGGAAGCCAAATCAAGAGAAAGACATATCAGAAGTACAATGCTTCAACTATCGAAAGTATGGTCACGACAAGAATCATTGTCTCGAGCTAAATAAAAGGAAGGAGAAACACAAAGCATCAATTGTTGAAGAAAAGGGATCTACAAAGAAGACTAAGCAGGATGGAAGAGACTTCTTCTTCTAAAGGTAACAAAAATCTTCTTATTTCTTGTACATATCTTGTTTGCATCGTCTCTATACATATCTTGCATATCTGTCTCTTGGAAGATAATGTATTCCAAGAAGAACTATACCTATGGAATAACAACAAGATAAGAATGGATATCATTAGATAATACACATGAAAGGATGAAATACAAATCATGTGGAAGTTATTGCAAGATAAGTTGAATCAATCGTGAAGAGACTTAGAAGAAGCAAAGACAGAAAGAAGTCAGCAATCGAGAGGAAATTGGAAAAAGACTTATGACGTTCTGTAGAAGACAACAAGACAGAAGCGTGGACTCTGTTAGACAAGAGGGCCAATTATATATTGCAGAAGACAATAGGGATGCAGATGGAAGCATAGACTTTGTTAGACTAAGGGAGCTTATTATATGCACTCATACATGAAGCAAGGATTAGGAGGTAGTCAATCCTATGAGCCATTGAAGATGATGAAGTATATATCCATGGTAGTAACCATGAAAGATAGTACGTGCTCGGTTCAACCGCAGAAGAAGACCTCTTCGAAGAAAAACCTCAGAGTATCCCTGGTTGTCCATCCAGATCCGTGATCCTATGATGAAAGAAAGAAATGGAATCTTTAGGGAATGGAATCTACTCCATGGACCCAAGAGATAAACACGAGGAAGAACATGAAGATTCCAAGAAAGAAAGAGAAGCCAGAACAACCAGTCATTGTATCAAGAATCACAAGATTGTCAACCTGATATAAACTCAATAAAAGCAATCAAGCAGAGGAACTGAAAGTTGTGATGAAGAACATTGTATGGAAGACTTATAAATGAAATCATTGTGATATCTAGAACCAGATGTTCTCCCAGATGGAGGGAGAAGACTATCATTATTACTTGTTCCAGTACACCAGATATATCTCTACATGGGTCATTATATCATCTGCAACATCCATGAGTTGGAGTTCTACATCAGATGAATGCAAAGAATATTCTCCAGAGAAATTGAATAAAGAGTGTATGAAGAGCAATCTCAAGACCTTGAGGCATACCAGAAAGAGACCCTTGCATGCAGATAGAAGAAGATAACTTGGTGGAGAACCTCCAATGCACAGCAAAAGCGTGGTGAAGATTTCCTATAACGTCAAGATGATTACTCAGTTGATCATATCTCATGATGACAGAAGAAGTGCCACATGGATATGTTCCAGTTTTCCAACAATAATATACTCTATTGTTCAGAGCTACATGAAGCCTTCACAGTGTTCCAAACTAAAGTACATTTGAAATCAAGCATTACATTATCCATGATGAAGTCTAGAAAGGAGAAAGTGGTTCTCCAATACATATCTCCACAGATGAGCAGATAAGCAGACATTTTGGCAAAGCTTCTATCCAAGATGAAAGAGTTTGCATACTCAGGCTGGAGCTTGTGGAAACGACTTCCTTATTGAAAAAGGAAGAGATGACTCCCAGGTTGGGAGGGAGCACTTAAAATATTATAGAAGACATTCATTTTCAAGATTGAAAAATAGTCCATCTTGGAAAGATGCTTTCCTGTTCGAAAAGTGGATTGAGATTTCTAACGGACAACGATTTCCCATTATGGTTAACATGGGAAATGGTCCAGATTGTTGATGTATCATAGACAGCGACTTCCCATTGTGGTTAACATGGGGAGTGGTCTAGGGAAGTCTCTCTTCTTGAGGGTTACTCAAGAAGACTGGCCCGCCTCGTCGGACAGTGATTTCTCATTGTGGTTAACATGAGGAATGGTCTATTTTGGAGGTTGATACAGGATGGTCTTTTCCTCTTGTGGTTAACAAAGGAAATGGTCCAGACAGTCATTCCTTGGGGTTTATACATTCTCTCCAGGGTGCACTTTGATTAGTGTAGGAGGAATGGCCAAGGGTGGGGAATGGTCCAGGCTCAGCAATCAAGGACAGACATTCCTTAGGGTTTATACATTCTCTCTAGGGTGCACTTTGATTAGTGTAGGAGGAATGGCCCAGGGTGAGGAATGGTCTAGGCTCAGAAATCAGAAACAATCATTCTTCCTTGTCTGAGAAGAATAGGGTAGATAGCCCATTGTTGATGTTCTACACTAAGGGCAGATATTCTTTCAGATCTCACAGATGTGAGTGAAAGATTGGCCCAGATGATTCAATTTATATCATACCATTGTTTTTGTGCAGGTTGCTATCAGATGTTTGTTATGAAGACTGTATGACAGTAGATGTATACTACTGTGGTGCATATGTTCCACTGTTCGTGACTATACGTTGTTGATTAAGTACTTATGTGTTACTTGGTGTGGTAGTGTACCACTAAATTGTAGTTATGTACTACTATGGATAGACACAGTTGTGTTCTATTTTTTTTTATTGCCTTGAAGACTATCAGCAATTTATTGGAAATAATAATCAGCCAAATGAATGATGAACAGAGATTTTCAGACAGAAAATGGTTTAGAACATTTACTCTTCTAGATTAGAAGAATGGCTCTTGTATCACTATGTGGAGTGAGCATCATGTCTAATTACTCATATAGAGTATGGTTTTGAGAGATGATGTAGCTGATGATGATGATGGTGCTCATGATCTAGTCAATATAACTATGTTGATGCTACTGGGTGAATGGTATGTTTTGTGCTTAAGACCATTACCTGTAATACCTCCCTAGCTAGGAGGGAGTGTTGATATTATGGTAGCTGCAGGAGGTATTTACCTCCACGTGTAAACCTGACGAGAATAGAATACTCCAGAAATCAAGAAGAAACCCTAATGAGTTGGCTAATAACCCTAGAAGACTTGTCAGCTCAAGAAGATAATTTATATTAGGTTATTAGCCTCCAAGAGAAGAAGTCGTCTAGAAATAATAATAATATATTGAACAGACAGGTACCCAGAAAGAGAAGTCGGCCCCAGTAAGTCTGTCAGAACCACTATAAATACAAGGTGCCAGTCTCTCATTTGACACATCTCAGCAGTTGCAGAGAGCCAGTTTTGCGCAGTGCAGTTGCAGTCTTGTGCGCAGGTTTGGAGGAGAGTTGTCGGTGCAGTTGTTGCAGCTAGCAGTTACGTTTTGGCTTGGACTATCTCTTGGCTAGGGTTTGTAACATATGATCAGCCTTTGTTCATGTGTTATCCTTGGGGAAAGGTGTGCTACCCTTTGTATGGCTATCTAGCCTAGGGTTTTCTTCTGGAATGATTCTCTGTCAAGGTTAAGGTGCTCGGAGGGTGGCTTTGGCCTATGGTTGGGTGACAAGGGTATTGTCAATGGTAAAACGAGCACACATCCTTCATATTCTAACATATCATGGGGTTTAATCATGGATCGGAGTCCACGATTAAGGGTCCTTTCTTCCCTCCTGATTTATTCAGGAATTATTGTGGACCTAGTGGACTGAAAATTAGATGCTTCTTTCAAGTTGGTCAACCTATATGGTCCATACGCAGAAAAAAGATCCTTTTGGGAAGGATTCGTCTCTTTTAGAATCATTTAACCCACTAGCATCATTCCTGGCGATAGCCTTAACTTAACCCTCTCGATTTAGAAAGTGTGGGGGGGGCATCCCGATAAGGATCCATTGGAGGGATTATTTGTTCATTGAATAGAAGAGGTGCATATGGTCAATCTGGAGCCTCCAAAGTTTATTCATACCTGGCATAATGGTAGAAAAGGGGAGAATCTCCTAGCAAAACGACTCGATAGATTTCTTATTTCAGAGGATTTTATTAGAGAACCCTTGGACGATCAAGTCTTGGGTTTCCTCTAGGGGAATCTTGAACCATCATCCCATAGTGATGAAGATCAACAAGAAAGGGGAAAAACCATCTTCCGCGATGAAATTTAACCATTCCTAGCTCCAAGAGGAATACTACAAAAATTTGGTTTCGTTTATATTGATCCTTATAGATAAGGAAGTTGAGAGCTCCTTCATGCAAAAATTTGAAAATAATCTGGGAAAGGTTCAAAAAAATACCAAAGAAATGACCTACGCTTTCAATAAGAAAGCCCAATCCGTTCTTCTTGAAGTTGAATCAAATATTGACTACCTCCTGGTGGAAAAATTCGTTGGCTCTCTCTCTATGGTTGAAGAGAGCTCTTTAAAAACTCTAATGGCTAAGGGACATGACCTATTGGCATATGAATAAAAAAAGTGGTGCCTTAAAAGTAGAGTAGTCTAGTTAAAGGAGGGAGACAAAAACACCAAATTCTTCCACAGGCACGCTAACTATCGAAAGAACCTTAACTCTATCTAGGAAATCTTGGACCAAAATGATCAGATTATCGATTCCTTTGAAGCAATAGTCGAGGTGAGGAAGGACTTTTTCTCCATTCTTTTTAAGAAACTAAGAGGATGCCCCATCGAAGAAATCCAAAAGGTGTCTAACCTTTTCCTTAGGTATTTTAATGATGAAATGAATGAGTCCCTACAGGCAGAGTTATTAGAAGGAGAAATTCTAGCTACCCTTTCCTTTTTTCAAAAAGGGAAAAGCCCAAGGTCGGACGGTCTTTCAATTGAATTTTTTCTAGGTTTCTACTACTTGCTTAAAGACGATTTGTTCAAGGTGGTTCAGGAATCTCAGCATCCTGGAAAAATTCTTGGCTCTTTTAATGTGACCCATCTTGCTTTAATTCCCAAAAAAAAAAGTTGTTTCTTTAGAGGATTTCATACCTATATCCTGTTGTAATGTCATTTACAAGCTCATCTCCACGATTATTGCGAATAGGATTAATCCTTTCCTTAGAAAAATAATCTCCGAAGAGAAGTTCAAATTTCTATATAAGAGACAAATACATGACGCAGTAGCCCTAGCCCAAGAAGTTATGCACTCCATCCAATCTCAAAATATTTCTTCTATTATTCTGAAGTTGGACCTGTCAAAATCCTATGACAAAGTTAGTTCGATTTTTATTAAACTTTCTCTCATCCAAATGGGGTTGAATATGGCCATTGTCAACCAGATAATGGGGTGCATTGAGTTGACTTCATTCGTCATCCTCGTCAATGGGTCTCCGTCCAAATTCTTCTGCCCCTCTGGAGGAATCAGAAAGGGATGTCCCATATCTTCATTCCTTTTCCTTATTAGTGTTGAAGGATTAAGCATGATTATTGGAAAAGATAGGAGAAGTGGACTCCTTAAAGGATTCAAAGTTGTACCTACAAAACTTCTTTCTCATTTTCTATTTGTTGACAATGTACTTCTCTTTAGCGCAAGGTCCACACAAGAATTCTAGGTTCTAAAAGACATCCTAGATTTATTTTGTTTAACTACATGAATGCATATCAATTTGGCCAATTCCAATATCTTATACAACTCTCTTCAAGAATATGTGCAGCATCAGTCAGACAATATTCTCCCATTCTCTTGTAAAAGCATTGAAGAGGCGCTCAAATATTTAGGTTTCATTTTAAAACCCAATGCATACTCCTATGACAAGTGGATGTGGCTCTACAAAAAAGTCGAAATGAGAATATCCCTTTTGGTTCACCTCTATTTATTGAGAGGTGGGCACCTAATTCTCCTGCAATCTATGTTGAGTAGCATCCCAATCTATTAGGAATCCATAGAAAATATTCCTTAAGGTATCCTAATGAAAATTAAAAAAACTATCTTTTGGTTCTTATGGTCATGGAGACAAGATGCAAAAGGAATTCCACTCATCAAATGGTTGCGCATTGCTGTGTCTAAGGGCCTGAAAAAATGGCCAGGCCCTTGTAGTGAAGAGACTTTGGAGGCTTATCCATAACAATATGCTTTGGAGAAGAGTGATGTAATCAAATTATTTAGTAGGAAGACGGTGGAAGAATGGTTTCATACTCAAATAAAATCAGCAATCAACCTCTCAATAGTATGGAAAGATCTGGTGGAAACATTCCCCCTCATCGGAGACTAGACAGTGTGGTGAATAAGTAATGGAAAAAGTTTAAGGACCGGAGAGAACCCTTGGGAAGGTTTGGATAGAGTCTTTAAATTGTTGGAGGAACTAGTTCCATCCCTACGTTCAAAATGAATATTTTCCCTATGGGATGTGAGGGTCCAAGGACTAGATATGGTTGGACTCATTGGTTCGTTATCGGACTCGGACTTGGGATTAGAGGGCGGTCAAGTGGAAGAGTGGAAAAT
>ML818961.1:29862-76839 GCA_009831015.1 Picea engelmannii | reverse complement strand
TTATTTATTTTTTCCCTCTTTAGATTTTTAAGTTTCTCTTTGATATTTTTTATTATCTAAATTTTCTTTTTAATTTTATTTTTAATTCCGATTCTTTTATTTTTCTTATTTTTTTTAGTTTTTAATTTAAAAAAATGAATTATATTTTTTTGTTAAATATTAAAAAATAGAGTTATTTAACTACAACTTTTTTCCATGTATTGAAGTAAAGGTAAACAATGTGTTAAGAATGGTGTTTTCCACTATATTTTAAAAGTATGGAACAATAAATTAATTAAGAAGACACAATTATATGAAAAATTGTAACTTTGAAAAAGTAAATGGTAAAAAATATTTTTAAGATTGAAAGAAGCATGGAAAAATGACTAAAAATACCCTTGAATAAAAAAGAATAAAAAATGAAAAATGAAAAAAATGAAAGTAGGTGAAAAATAAGCATTTAAAAAAAAATGTGGAAACGTTGTGGATTGAAAAATTTAAAATATCGAAAAACCAACTAAAAAGGGAGAGGGGGTAAAAAATTGGACCCCCCCAAAAATGAGAACTCTATAGAGTTCACATTAAGTTGGTAACTATGTTCAAACTGATGTTGTTCTGAAGCTCTTGATGCTATTCTGAAGCTTTGCCCAAACTGATTAACCTCCCAACCAGCTAGGAACAACCTATCTAGCTCCCTAGCCCCAGGATTCCTTACGGTTTCCTGGCCCCCGAGCTCAAAATTCCCAGCAACACGTGCCCTGAGTCCTCAAGTTACCTGTAAGCCCAAAACAGATACAGAACAGAACACCATCCCAAACTGCCTCCTCTCTTCTCCTAATATGAAAATATTACTCAAACCAAATATCCCCCTTCCCGAGTGCTCTTCCTTGCATTATCTTCCTTCCCCTTCATTATCCACCACCTTCCCTTCATTAATCACTCAACCACCTTATTCCTCCCATAAATTGGCCCATCTACCAATAACCATTATATTATAAACTAAATCTTCATAAAAATAAGAAATAAAATCTATTTTAATAGTTTATTAAACTAACATTTATTAATCTAACACTTATTAAACTAGTATTTATTAAAGGATTAATTAAGGTTGTTACATACACCCACCCTTCAAGAAACTTCGTCCTGAAGTTAGAGTAATTTACAAAACAAGGGAAATGACACGAGGTTCATACATTCATAACCAACAAACAACATTATCGGTAAGTAAGCAAGATAAAACTCATACATACTAGTGTATATGTGCAAGAAATGCATGTGTAGCTAGCACATACAAGTCTCATGCATGTACTAATGACAATAACTATCACACCTATAGTAATTCTTGTATGCATCCAATTCAATCAACAAGACTATTCATTTTATAAAAGATAATAAACCAATTAAATGTTTGTGAAATCATTTAATTACAATAATCTAGCTCAACAACGTTTATTTAGACAATTGTAGTTCAGTTAAGTAATTATGAATATACATATATACATATTTTTCTTTTTAGAAGAGAAAACAATAAATTCCACCAAAAGACAAATCTCCAAACACTCTCAACTATTTCTATTCATCCTTCCTCCCTAACTTACTTCCATCTTCCATTCCTATCCTTCCTCTGCTAGACTATCTTGGAGCGTCAACTATATTGACCTAACTCCAAATAGAACCCGTAAGCGGAAGTGTCACTATCTTGACCAAGCTTCCCCAGCAGGAAACTGACAATCATCATCACACGTCTAGGGGAGTGTGAGCTAACACCGTCCTCCCATGACTCCATGTTTCAGAGGATACACTGTGGGAAATGCCTCCACCCCTCCTAATAGGACTAGGGTCCACACCCTACAATGGAATATATAGTGGCACTGTGTTGCTGGGAATTTTGTCATCGTTTATTCAATTTGGGCAGTCTCACCATTTGAAAACCTGCGTTGGTCCATATATCATAACAATGCATTCGTACCAATATAATTTCACATAAAAAGATTCATACCATATTGTTTCTCGAACGATGGTCATGAAATCCACTTTTATTACCATTATCCCTTGGCTATTTCATAGCCCATTGACCTGCAAATTAGTCTATAACACAAACTCATACATATCTATGCATCATCATCATGTAAATGCATTCGACTATAATCTCAATTCGGTATCCACGTAGCAACAACTTTAAATGTCAAAATTTTCAAGTTAGAAATAGATCTCATAATATCCCCATAATTCAATTAACGTTACCCGTTCATAGAATTTTCATTTACATAATAGATCGCATCATATCCATCATCATTCACATAACGTTAAACATTTATAGAATTTACATTTACATAACAGATCACATCATATCCATCATCCTTCAAATAACATTTAAACATTTATAGAATCTACATTCACATAATAGATCGCATCATATCCATCATCATTCAAATAACATTTAAACATTCATAGAATTTACATTCACATAATAGATCGCATCATATGCATCATCATTCAAATAACATTTAAACATTCATATAGGTTCATACGTCTTAAAAGTTCAAGTGTATCATTAATAGTTTCACAGTGAATAGAAAATAAAGGTTATTCGTCCTCAGGTAATCCTAGTTGTATAAGTCAAAAGGTCGTGTTACATACACCCAACCTTCGAGAAACATATTCTCGATGTGGTTAAAAAAAGTGAGGGATAATCTCGTCGTAATCTCTTGGCATCCTCCCAAGTAGTAGATCTTGGACTATACTTGTCCCATTGGACCTTAACTTGGTCTACCAGACGGTTCCTGAGCCGTCGGACTCTACGGTCCAATATGCGTAATGGTTCTACCGTGAGGGTTCCCATGTCCGATACCTACAATTCCTTCCAGTTTAGTTTATGGGATTCATTAGCAACATAATGACATAGAATAGATACATGAAAAACATTATGAGTTTTATGCAAGTGGGGTGGCAGTACGAGACGATAGGCAACGGCTCCAATTTTCTTTTGGATTTTCAACGGTCCTATAAATTGAGGTGACAACTTTGTCCCCTTCCCTAACCGAATGGTACTCTTATTAGGCCTGATACGAATGAAAACCTAATCTCCCACTTTATAACTTCGGTCAGTCCTATGTGCATCAACATAACTTTTATGTCTATCCTGTGCTTCCTTTAGTCTCTGCCTAATATGTATCACCTGTTCCTCCATCTCTTGAATCAATTCTAGCCCAACTGTCATGCGCTCTTCTAATCTTTTCCAACTCAACAGTGTTCTGCATGGACTTCCATACATATCTTCGTAGGGTGGAATTCTGATGGAGCTATGAAAACTGTTATTGTAGGCGAACTCTACCAAAGGTAGGTACTTCTCCCAATGGGTTTGATTATCCATAACATACATCCTAAGCATGTCTTCCATTACTTGATTTACTCTCTTGGTTTTCCCATCTGTTTTAGGATGATAATTTGTGCTTGAGTTCAACTGCGTCCCCAACGCTCACTGCAAACTTGTCCAAAACCTAGAAGTGAATTTAGAGTCCCTGTCTGAAATGATCTTCTTGGGTAATAGGTATCACATGCAAATGGATGAACTCACTTAAAAACACGCATGCCACATTAGTGACATCGTAAGTGTCTCTAACTGGAATAAAATGAGCACTCTTGGTTAACTTATCAACTATCACAAGAATGGAATTGTGTCTATGCAATGTGAACGGCAACCCTGCAACAAAATCCATCGAAATGACTTCCCACTTGGACATAGGGACAACATGTGGTTGTAGGAGACCTATCGGGTGATGGTGGTCATATTTCACTTGTTCACACTCTAGGCACTTGGTGATGAAATGGATTACATCGCGCTTCATGCCTACCTAGAAGAAAAGCTTCTTCATGTCTGTATACATTTTCTTCACGCTCAGATGCGCACGATAAATTTCTCTATGGGCTTCCTTTAGTATGATGCTTCGAATATCCCCACCTTTGGGGATGTACATCATCCTTCCTCGATATCTTAATAGTCTGTCTGCTTCCAGGCTATATCCTTCATACTTTGGATCTAATTGCCTACCACTCTGGAGGGTTGAAGTAACCTTTAAATACCAACTATCTCCAAGGAATTGCGTCAGCACACGTTCCCTTAAATTGATTTTTAGGGGTACCAACAAGAAGACTCGTGGTCTCCTACTCAAGGCATATGCGACCACATTTTATTTTTCCTTGATGTACAAAATATCAAAATTGTACTTAGTCATAAACTCACTCCATCGCCTCTGCCTGGCATTAAGATCCCTTTGAGTGAAGAGATGTTTTAAACTTTCATGGTTTGTTTTGAGCTCAAAGTTTCGCCCCACTAGATAGTGCCTCTAAAGTTTCAGACCTAGCATTACAACTACCAACTCTAAATCATGAGTAGTGTAAATCTCCTCATGTTTCTTCAACTTACTTGACGCATACACTATCACTCCTCCATCCTGCATTAGCACGGACCCCAACCCTTTCTTCGAGGCATCCGTGCAAACTGTGAAGTCCTTTTCCATATCCGAAACTCATAGAATTGGTGCATTAGTTAGTAACCTATTAAGCTCGATGAATGCACTATCACATTCTTCTGTCCATTCATACCTGACCCCCTTGCACTGCAAAGTGGTGATGGGTTTCACTATTTTAGAGAACCCTTCCACAAATCTATGATAATAACTTGCTAGCCCCATGAAGCTTCTTACCTCATGAGAATTTTTCGGCACCGGCCATTCCATAATGGCCTTTACCTTTTCTGGGTCCACAGATATTCCTTCACCGGAAATGATATGAACTAAATAGTGAATTCCTTTCTGGAAGAAGGAAAACTTTGACAACTTCCCATACAATTTGTTCTCTCTAAAGCAGGACAACACCCCTCGCAAGTGTTCCTCATGTTCTCTTTTGTTCTTGGAATAGATGAGGATATCATCTAGAAATACTTGTACAAAGCGATCTAAGTACTTCCGGAATACACCATTCATGAGGCTCATGAATACTGTTGGCGCATTGGTCAAACCGAAAGGTACTACCACAAAATCGTAATGCCCAAACCGAGTAAGAAAGGAAGTTTTAGGAATATCACCTTCCTTAATCCTTAACTGGTGATACCTTGATTGCAAATCAGTTTTTGAGAATATCGTTGTTTCTTTCATCTGATCAAAGAGATCATCTATCTGTGGCATTGGGTACCTATTTTTCACTGTAGCACGGTTCAAGTCCCTGTAATCTATACACATTCGTAAGGAACCATCCTTCTTCTTCACGAAAATTACTGGTGCACCCCAAGGTGAGACACTGGGCCTTATTATCCCTAAGTCAAGTAACTCTTTCAACTACATCTACAACTCACAAAGTTCTGGCGTTGTCATCCTATACGGAGTCTTGGAAATTGGTTCTGCACTAGGTTTTAGCTCAATAGAAAAATCAAGCTCCCTCTTAGGAGGTAACCCTGGCAACTCTTTCGGAAAAACATCCTTAAACTTCGACAATACTGGGTACTGATCCAAGGAGGGTCCTTTCCTTTCATTCACTGCTTCCACTACATATAGTCGACACCCTTGCCTCATGCACCACTTAATCTTCATAGTTGAGATAAAGCGTAGAGATACCTTTCTCCGTACACTGTGGATCTCTACTGGCCTTCCTTCATCGTCAACACAAAGCACCCTTTTTGCGAAGCAATCTACCATAGCTCGATGGGATTTTAACCAATCCATTCCAATGATTAGGTCATATGTCCCAAGAGCGGTGACATATACCTTCATCCTAGTAGTACACACTCCCAGGTCTACTAGACAATTATCAATGCTAGGTCCCACCTCTTGTTTTTCCCCCAAAGACATCTTGACTTGTTTAAAGTCATCGTCCTCGTAGGCTGCCAACCCACTCTTTTCTAATGCAGATGGTGAAATGAAACTATCTGTAGCACCAAAATCAAATAAAATTTTAACATTGACATGATTTAGCATACCTGATGACTCCACCACCATAGATTGATGTTCTTCCTGGCGATTATTAACCGTTGCATAAATCTGGTGGCTACCACTTGCTCTTCCCATCGAGGCCTTTCCTTCTCTATGCACAAATCCTGCTTGCAACTCTGGGCAGTCACGTTGGTAATGGGGTCCTCCACATCCCCAACATGTAACGCAAGATGGAACCTGCGCACTTCTCTGTGACGATCTTTGAAATGAGTTCCTTCCCTTGGAACCCCTGCCCCTACTTGATGCTCCCTAAGAAGGTCATGGACTTGCCTGTATCATTGGTGTTGAGCATGATGCTACACTTGCTACCATTTAAATACCTGTAGCAACTGTCCTTGGTCCGACTCCATTCCCATAAGGAGGTGGCATAGAGCTCCCTCCCCTAGAGAAGGTCCTATGGGCCTTCCCCACGAATCCAAGATGATGTGGAAAGGTCAATCTCATACCCCCGTTCAAGCTCATGTGTTCCTCAACATAAGGTTCATTTTCAACTGCTTCCGCTACTGAAGATGGTTTCCACATCCTTGCCATGGCCCTTATCTTAGGGTTTAATCCATAGACAAATATTTCTTCCTGTCGTTGATCATTATCCATGTATGAAACATATTTTACCAACTCCATGAACCTGATATCGTACTCTTCCATGGTCCTGTTTCCCTAACTAGAGCATGAAATGCTCCCACCTGCTTTTTATCGTAGTAAGCTGGTAGATATTTCCTTCATAACCTTTCCTCAAAAATTTCCCAAGAGACGGTGTCTGGGGTAAGGTGAAACTTCCTCTCCAGGTTTCCCCACTAGTTCAAGGAACTGTCCCTTAACTGAAAGATTGATATTTTCGCCTTTGATGTGGAAGCATAGTCTCTTAAGGAGAAACATCATGTCATTCCTTCCAACCATGCCTCTGCACGTTCATCGGCACAACCCGCGACAAACTCTGAAAGTTTGATCTTCTGCAGTTCCCTAGTGATGTCCTCGGGTGGAGGTCCTCCCCCTGAATCCCTCGACACTTCAGGTTTACCCTCTCCAGATGGTGGGGTCTCCACTTTGATCCCTACTGGCTGACGCCCCTTTAAAGTCTTATTCATAGCTTCCAACGAGCGCAAAATGAGAGCTAATTCAGGCGATGGTGGTGGTGGCGTTGGCGGTCCTTGCGATGATGCCCCTCGACCTCGATTTCCTTGAGTCCTAACCATCCTGTATAATTTAATCTGCATCAAACCAAATGTTTGTTAGGGAAGAGTCTAAGGCAATTCACATTCGTGCAACTTATACTTGAAAACATAGCGTTAGACATAAGTTTTTTTTTTACTTGTCTGTAAACGAACATTACTCTCTTTAGGGTAAGTGGCTAGGTCAGGGTTAAAGCATCTAAGCTCGATGTCTTCGCCTAAGAAAACTACTGACTTTCCCGCCTTGTAGCTACACTAGCACTATACCACACTTGCCAATTTCTCTAACTTACCCTCTTAGCGTGCGTGAAGCCCCCCCTCCCCCTTATCATGGTTTGAGTCCTTAAAATTGTCATTTAAAAACTAATTAATGTGATTTTTAATATAATGTTGATTAATTATTAAAAACTAATAATCTAGACTATACTTTAACCTAAGTTTCAATCGCCTTAATCAACACATTCAATTTAATCCAGAAAATTAATATTATTATTGGTATCATAATTAATCACTTAATTAATATGTACTTAATTAATCACTCCCATTTAATTAATCACATTAATTAGTTTTTATTTTAAAACATAAATTTAAATATATATATATATATATATATATATATATATATATATATATATATATATATATATATATATATATATATATATATATATATATATATATATATATATATATATATATATATATATATATATATATATATATATTAATATAATATAATATAATATAATAATTAAAATACAAATAAAAATTAAAATAATTAAAATTAAAAAAAAAAAATTTAAAGTTGGGCAGTTGGTCCTCGCATGAGGCCCACGTGCCCTCCGAGATCTCATCCCCCAAAACCCTACACCCCCGATTCTAGTTTTCCTAACCCTCCTTCCTCTCCTCTTTCCCACTCTACATAACACTCCTTCCTCTCCTCTTTCCCACTCTGCATAACGCTCCTGGCGACAAAGGACCCATGTGCAGAGGAGGTGTTGGTGTGGTCGCCCCTTGCGGGCTTCCTTCGTGAGATTTCCTCTTCTGGCTCGTGGCTTGGGTAAACTTGCTAGAGTTGAAGAGGGTGCGTCCCTGTGTGAGAGTTTTTCTATAGGTAAGGGTTTACGTTTTCACGAGAAAAGAAGAAAAACAATTATTTGATGGGTGCACCCCCTGGTCGCCTAGCCAATCCCCTGGTATATGAATCTCTCTCTCACTACAGGTCCAAAAAAATGTTATATCTCTTTTATTTTGTTTTTTATTTTTGCCTAAAATTCACATTCGTCCTTTTAAAATTATGACCAGTGGATATATTTTTTTTATCAAGATTTTCTGGGTTCATAAAGATTGACGGTTGCTGGAATGTTTGCAGGATTAAAGGGCACAGCCCTTATTTCTTTCTTTGAATCTCATGGTGAACTCAAGTCGGTGGGACAAGCCCTAGGTTTCCCTCTGCGTGTTGGTGGAAACAAGGCTGAAGCGTTTGTGAAAAGGGCGGCCATCTGCATGGCCGCATGCGTTGTGCATACCAGCTACCTTCTTGGGATCCTCCCTCCGTGGCTTGTGGGCCTTGTGCTTGGGAGTTGGGCTGTGTGTCCACGCATTGTGCATGATAATATGCCCCTACAGGCTTCTCCTCCATGTGACTTGGTTTGGTGCTTAAAACTTGTGCGCTGGGCTAGTGTTTGGTTTCTTTTATTTAGCAGATCAATCCTTGGGTATGCAAGGAAGTAATCTTTCTAGATAGTCACTTTAACCTTCAGTATGGGTTTTCCTCTCTCAATTAAGACTTGTGTTCTTCTTTTTCGTCCCTTCCTCATGCTTCATTCCAATTCTAGAATAATTGGAGAGCTTGAAGATTTATGTTACTTTGTGGTTTTTATAGAGAATTAGCAGTTGTAGTAAGATGGAATTTCTTAGGCTCATATACTTTTCTATCATTTGATTTTATGTATCGATAAGTCTGCTATAGTTTATCCTGGGAATGTTCTTGACCATTGTTGGATTCAAGAGTCCTTTATTTGGCATAATTGGAGTCCTCAGCAAGAGATAGAAGTGATGTGAATTTTGATATTCCCCATTCTGAATTTGGTTATGGCCCAAATTTTTTATGGTAGGAGATATGAGAAAATATGAGATGGTACGTGTGATTCCATGTGTTGGGGGGTTTATTTCTGTGAACTAGCTTTTGCTATGGACTTGAGAGAATTATTCCTTCAGGTATCTTACATAGGCTCGTGTAATATTGGTGTGCTTGCTCTCTCCTCGTGGCTTGCACTTGGTGTATCCCTTGTGACATACGATGAGTGCTATGGATGCTTGTGCTATATGGTGACTTGTCATGGATGACTTAGAAGAGGGCTTGATGGTCAAGCCCATTTTTTTTTTTTTTAATTTGTTCGTTAGACAGATTTATGTCATCAAACCCTCACCCTCTTAGTTACATGTCTTGGTTGCAGGAAAGGGCATTATTTCTGCATTATTCCTGGCCTTTAAGGGACATAAATTAAGGGTCTCAAGGGTTGTAATTAAAGGGTTTTAGGTTGCAGGTTTTTAGGTTTGTTTACAGGACACATAACATAGCTTTCACTCAAGAGTCAAAAGGATGGGTGGGTGGGTAGGTAGGCCCTTGGCCCTAGATTTTAAACTAGTGCTCTAATACCATGTGTTAGGCCTGTCCATACAGAGCCTTATAAAACATAAATATAGATATAGAAATGCTATCATAATTTCTTCTTTATTCACTATTTAGCATAATAACAATTCACTACTCAGCATAATAATGATTCAACATAATAACACTGTTCAACATAATTAAAAATGAGCAGCATGATAATGAACAACATGTTCACCATAAAAATAATGAACAATATAACAATAATGAACAACAACATAATAATGCTGATAATAAAATGTATCTACCTCAAACTGATGTTGTTCTGAAGCTCCTGATGTTGTTCTGAAGCTCTGCCCAAACTGATTAACCTCCCAACCAACTAGGAACAACCTATCAGGCTCCCTAGCCCTAGGATTCCTTACGGTTTCCTGGCCCTCGAGCCCAAAATTCCCAGCAACACGTGCCCTGAGTCCTCAAGTCAGTTGTAAGCCCAAAATAGATATAGAACAGAACATCGTCCCAAACTATCTCCTCCCTTCTCCTATTATGAAAATATTACTCAAACCAAAGACCCCCCTTCTCGAGTGCTCTCCCTTGCCTTATCTTCCTTCCCCTTCATTATCCATTGCCTTCCCTTCATTAATCACTCAACCACCTTATCCCTCCCATAAATTTGCCCATCTACCAATAACCATTATATTATAAACTAAATCTTCATAAAAATAATAAATAAAATCTATTTTAATAGTTTATTAAACTAACATTTATTAATCTAACACTTATTAAACTAATATTTATTAAAGGATTAATTAAGGTTGTTACATTGTAGAGTATGATGGTGCAGCTTTGACTGGGCATTTTGGACAACAATTGGCTATGTGGGGGCGCATCCACAGAAGGATCCAAAAACCTTTCGAATATGATGGACCTCGCGTGCCACAGAGTATTCGTGATGGGTGAGTGGTACATGCCCAACCACAGGCTAAGAGGCTTGCAGAGGGACAACCCCACATCTATCGGTGGGGACTCCTCGAATGGTGAGGTAAATGTCAAAATTACAGAGATAGTTTTATCTTGCGAAGAAAGGACAAAGTCAACACGAGAAATGGCAGCCCGACATGCTTTCTTCATGACTCTAGCATTTGTACCCATAGTGGGATTCTATGAGATGCTCACATATTTGATTCTTGTTGGTTTATTAAATCAATTATTTCTGGGCTTGAGACATCAATGAATATGGTGGAAAACAAATAACTCACACCACTGCGTACTTGGAAACAATACACATTAAACCAATCTACTCTCACTTAATTCTCACATGATTCTATTTCCTCGGGCCCTCTCGTGAGGGAGTCAATCCCAGTCCTACTCGGATACCATGTTGATTTTTCTATATGAGATGATATTGTATATTCGATATATTATTATAATGATGAGTGTTCCATATATAGAGAACATATGGTGACCATCCATGAAAGGATGCATCCCTTGGATAATCAATAATTATTTATTATTATTATTATTATTACTTATTATATATATTATTTAATAATCAATAATTATATTATTAATTATTAATCTAGGAGAATGTCTTCCCGATGTTTTCCAAACATCAACATTTCATATAGTAAAAGTACTTTTGTAGGCATTTTTTCAGCTAGAAGCATTTCCTTGATCTATTTATCAAGGCCATTCTACCTTTTTTTTGTTCTTTGCAGATTATTATACTTATAGTGGGTGGTGTCTATCATTTTTCAAGTTAATTAGAGGAGGAGAAAATGTTGAGTCCATTTTAGGTCTTTGGCATTGGCATTTCAGTTTGCCTAAAGGAAGTAGAGAATAGCCCCATTTCCCCTAAAAAATAGAGAATAGAGGTCCTACGTGGCTAAGATTTTCACTCGCGATGATACCATATGGGTGAAAAATGAAGAGATGGTGGAGGAATTAACATCCTTAGAGCATGATTATTCCAATGAAATGATTTTACCAATTTAAACCCCTCCAAAATATGTTTCAAATGAGACAATCGATAAGCCATGTTCCTTTTTTTGGAAATATTCTCAAAGTTTCTTATGGTTTCAATCCAAACAAAGAAAGATATATCAATACACCACTTCCTGAAGGTTTGACAATACCTAGACACAAATTGTTGTTTGTCGAGGGAATCTATCACTGCTATGATTTTATTACTACTAATTACAAATGGTCAAGAAAGTATATTCCTACCAATACCAAAATAATGGACATTAATGCACAAGGGTCTAAGTTGGAACGATGGTCTAAAGACTATGATCTTGATTTCATTTAGGATATTTAGACTCTTAGGAGTTAGTTAAGATTGTCTCGGTCTAATGTGTCTTTAGGTAACAGTGTGTTTCTTTAATATGTATTAATATGCATTTGTAGTTATGTAATCTGATGATTACTATATATTATAGACATAAAGTGATCCAATGGTTCATATTCTCCTTGATACTAATGACTATATTAATTTGTGGCTTAGCACTCGATTTGTCCACAATATCTATTTTAAAGAGCATGGGGGGTCATTTGTTGAAGATCAAATGTGAGAAACTCGTATGTACACTATTTTTTCTTTTGCATTAATATATTGCCTCAAGTGGCTGCATTGGTTGGGGCCATGGATTGTTTCCCTCTTTGAGGGTTTTAACCATGTAAAACACTAGTGTGTTGACCTTTGATTTGGTTATGTAAGTGGTTGCTTAAGGTGTTCATTCTTTGAGGAAATATCCTATTTTTTGAATATGGTATTTGAGCCCATATAAATAACTACTCACATTGTTGATTGACTTGATCCTGAACTTGTGTTGCTGCATGCAACGCAACATTTTTTAGGTTATTCTACTTTTGTGCATTTTTGGGTTGAGAAGTCTACTCTATTGCATTCAAAGCACTGCTTTTAGTTGGAAACACTTCTCATTTCACCAGAATTGCCCAATATACAATTTTTTTTTGTCATATCAAGCAATATAAAGTTTCATCACACATTTTAATTTTTTTTATTGAGTTAATATTTCAGTTTTACTATTTATATTCCCGGTTTGCTATTCTTTCTAGTCTACCTATGTGTTGAGAAAAATGTATGGAAAACAATACTCAATCATTTTCAGATCTTGTCGGGCTAAGACAAGATAGTTGGGAATGTTACCCGAGGTTTATAGTCTAAAAAACAATCGCTCAATCCACAAGTATTAATTACAGAGGACCAAGGATGGTTTTTATGTGTTGTATATGTTAATGTAAAATAAGTAAACCTTAAACAAAGTTACATGAGGGTGTACAAAAACTATATAAATGTATATATGGATATCAAGGCAAAAGAATGAACCAGATCATTAAAACACATGTGTGAGACTCAAACAATTATCTGATTTTTCATTTATTTCATTATGAGATACAAAACTGAGTTCTCTCTACAAACCCTTGCGAGGGTACGGACCAAAATTGAATTTATAAGCCTTCGATGGAAACCATACAAAACGATTATGACAATCAAGAATAAAATCGAAGCTAACGATCTCGATCATCTTGTCACAAAATGATGTCACTTGAATCTGCAAGATATTCTTTATCAGTCATGAAATTCAATTCATGCAGAAAGAAAAATACACAGAATATCAAAGATAAATCATACACCTTTAAAACAAGCTACTGAAATATGTGATTTGGTTTTTGAATCCTGCTTTCTTCAATAAGACCCTGCTGTCATCAAGAGGATTAAGATTTCTAGTAAAATCAGAATGAATGAAAGTTGAAAATATCTCACTAATATAGAGCAAACCTTATGGCTATAGTTCTCCTTCTATTCTCTCCCCTTGTCTCTTCATGTCATTGGGCTTTTATTTCTCCTCAATAATTTAGGGTAGTTCAACTACCTTTCTTTAGTTAAGTCAAATTAACTTAACTAATTAGTTTGAGACAAATAAATAATAATAATATATAAATAAGGGTCTTAAATAATAACTAAAAAGGTGTGACCCCTTGTGACTACCATTTATTTCTTTTTATAATAACAAATATCCAAATCATTTAATTCAAAACATCTCCTTGTAACTCTCGCTTCATATATATCTACTCAAATAATAAATATCAACAAAATGTAATATAATCATGTCCCCAAAAATAACATCATATCCAAGTTGTCCAATAAAAAATGATCAAATGAATGCTGCTTTCCAAAACAATGTCAAATATATGCTCATTGTTCAAAACTTTATCAAAATAAAAATATCGTCTTCAACATATAAAACAACCTCAATCATTAAAAACCATATTTACTATGTGAGGCATTGGGCCTCTTCTCACTGACATCCCCTTTTGATTTCTCTATGGCAACCTTTGATTGGTTAGAACCTTGAGGTTGAATGGCACTAATAACATGAGAAAAATCATCCTTAAGATGAAGGTGAGAGGATACTAATTTGAAAGACTCTTTGGATGAGATGGAGTGAGTGGATATTTCTTTTCCCTTGTCCCACACGGGCTCAGGAACATTTGTTTTTAATCTTTTACTAGCATGTGATGATTGCACAGGTGAGAGGTCAGGATCAAATTGGGCAAATTGATTTTTTGTTGGTGGAGGGGGTAATGGAAATGACACAGTGGGACAACCGTGGTGGTGAACAACAGACTGGTGGACAATCTCCTTCCAACCATCGTTGGTGGGTGGTTCTGGTCACATCGACACATGAGGAGGGAATGGGTTGCCATAAAGGTTCTGATGTGCTTGGAAGGGTAGTCTTTCAAGTCAGGGTTAAAGAATCCCTTGGCCTACTAGGTTGAAGAACCCAGCTTGGAAAAGATGGTTCACAGATACTGTTCAAGCAATCATGGAAATAATTAAACTGTGTATATATCCAACTCTCAAACACTAATCATCAACTGAACTCCATATCCATCTCTTTTGTTTTCATACATATTTATCCTTTAAAATGATTAATAATAGAACAAGGAGTGTTATAAGTGTATGTGGGAAAATGAAGGGAATGTAATGTGAAAAAAGTGATACAATGAAAGGGAACCCAATGGTTACTGTTCTATCATTTTCCATACAAAATAATACCATCACGATAACAACAAAATTGCCAAACACTTTTCTGTTTAAAGTCAAAATCCAATACTCCGTTTCAAAATTCCAAGACTGTTGTTTCAAAATTCCAAGACTGTTCACTGTGTACTTTTTTTTTTAAAATTGTATTCACATAATTCATTTAATAAATGTCTGTCCTAAGAAATGTCCAACAACTATAATCATATCATATCTAGCGCACAATATGGCCAAGAAAGCACAGTAAACCAACAATCAATCTAACAATCGATGTATGGATAGAATGAGTCTGAAACCCAGTGAAATCATCGTTCTTTAATCATTACATAGTTTCTCAAAATGATCCAAAAGACCCACCAGGGTAATAAAACAAACGAACTGAGATTTTAATGTACATGACACATTTTTTCTGATCACAAAGTTCATTCAAAAAATATACAATTTGTTAACAGAAACATTCTATTCAACCAAAAACCTGACCACCTTAAGCATGCTAACACAGTGCAACCAAAACTCTTAAACAATGTCTTTCAATACTTTTATAACTTCAATACCGTCATATAACAGACTGGGTTTATTACCAAGTGAGCTCGGTAGTAACTCTAACATCATCAAGTAAATAAATCAACAAAATCCCGTGACAAAAGAGATGCGAACAACAAACTTATCCAATGTTGGGTTAGTCATCCTTACACAGTCATCTAGTTCAGGTTTTGAGATACCATTCATCAAAAGCATTGATGTATGAGAAATCAAGAGGGAAAACACTTCGAGGGTTTATCCCAAAACAAGACTTCGACCACCTTTTACCACCACAAATTTCCACAGGCGTCTTCACAGACCCTTTATGGTGGCCACAAGAAAATATATCCATGATATATATAAATAATTGACAGTCAAGGGTTACAAATGTTGAATTTTCACTATGGTAGGCTCAAGCATGAAGTTCATTCCAATTTTATCATTTTACTTGAACCATAAACAATTGCAGTTACACCATAAACAATTTGTTGTAGTAACCAAGATCACAAGAAGAAATACCATGCACAAGTACACAAGAAGTATCCTGGGAAACCCTTCTCAACAATGGAAGAAAACCCAACCAATCCTTTGCTATATTCTTCAATAGAAAGACCTCCCACACCATAAACCTAGCACACAAAAGGGTGCTCACAAAACCTAGAAGGATAGCACCCAAGAGAGGTGCGCACTTCAGCCCTAGAACTTGTACTTGCTGAAATTTCCAAAATCACTCTTGTGTTATGTTTCCTCAATGGGGAAATCACCTTTATTTATATTAGACTGGACACCTCAAATGTAGTGTCTATTGGCACAACATGGCTGAACTCAATAACTCAAAATATAATTAATAATTACCATATTAATTATCTTTTACATTAATTGTCTTTCACTTTATGGTGGGGCCGACATGTACCCTTTACATCACAATTAGGGTTAGAGGTAAGTATGAATTTTAGAAAATATAGCAAGGGATCTCACACACTCACTAGTGTTCATCCATTAGGGGCACGTCCACCTGCGCTCAACCACATGGACGTCCAAGTCAACAGATCTATGTCTCACTGTGTCTCACAAGAGAATCATTAGGATACACACTCACTAGTGATCAACCACTAGGATCACGTCCATCTGTGCTCAACCACAGGAATGCCCTACTCAACATATCTCTATCTCACTGAGTATCATAGGAGAATCATCTGGAGTATCATATCATCTCAACTCTTTGCATAGAGGAGAACATTAAGCCCATCACATGGGATCCTTCACCCCTCACAGGGGTACACATCGTTTCATCTCAAACGATACATCTTTCTCATGGGCATCTTCCCTTCTCAGGGGCACACAACGTTTCATCTCTGTCTTAGAGAGAACAACACACCCAGTTCATGGGAATATTCCCTACACAAGGGCACACATCATTCCATCTCCGTCTCAGAGAGGAACTACACACCATCTCATGGGCTCTCTCTTAGGCCGAGTCACTCAGTCTGTGTCCTGGAGGATGTCTCACACAAATGTAATCATTAACACTCCCTCTCAGTTAGGGAGGCATTCTCCACCAAGCCAAGTCTCTCACATAAGTACTCGAAATTCGTCTTGGCTGTAATCATCCACACTTCCTCTCAGCTAGGGAGGTATTCTCTACTAGGCCAAGTCTCTCATGAAAGTACTTGAACTTCGTCTTGGCTGTAATCATCCACACTCCCTCTCAGATAGGGAGGTATTCTTCACCAGGCCAAGACTCTCACAAAAGTACAAAAACTTCATCTGGGCAAGTGGTTTGGTGATGATATCTACAATCTTCTCATGGGTAGGAAGGTACTGCACGTGTAATACTTTCCTTTGCACCATGTATCTAATATAGTGATATTTTATCTCAATGTGTTTTGATCTATCATGAAACACAGGGTTCTCAAAGATCTTCACACAAATCTGGTTATCATAATGAATCGTGGTAGGATCCATCTCATGATCAAATAAATATGTCAGAAGATTGTGAAGCCACACTGCTTCGCGGACTGCCACACTCAATGCTATATACTCTGCCTCTGCGGTACTCAAGGCTAGAGAGATCTGTTTCCTACTGCACCAGGAAACCATGGAAGACCCTAAGGTAAAGAAACAACCATAGGTTCTCTTCTGGTCCACTGCGTTCCATGCCCAATATGCATCGACATATCCCTACAAACTCAAGTCTACACTGGAGGCATATCTCAGGCCATATCTAACTGTGCCTTGTAGGTATCTCAATACATGTTTTGCTGCTATCCAGTGAGTCTGTCTTGGTTGACTCATGAACTGGCTAAGCACATTCACTGCATAACATATATCAGGTCTGGTATTAACCAGATACATCAGTGATCCAATCAGCTGTCATTACAAGTGTGGATCAATCTAGCCTGAATCAACATCATTCATTTTCTTCAAATCCATCACCATTGGTGTAGGCATGGATTTACATTCTGTCATACTGAAATTATTCAATATCTCCACTGTATATTTCCCTTGACTCAGGAAAATCTCATCACTCCTCTGCCATACTTCTAGTCCCAAGAAGTAGTGCATCATACCTAGATCCTTCATCTCAAATTTAGCAGTCAATGCTTGTTTGCATTAAACAATGAGTCTCTATGAACCAATGAGTAATAGGTCATCCACATATAGGACCAATATTAAGCACTCATTGACAACAATGTGATAATATAGGTTTGGATCAACAACACTCTTGCTGAAGCCCAAACTCATCAAGAATCCATCCATTTTCTCATACCAAGCACAAGGTTCTTGCTTTAGTCCATACATGACTTTCTTCAACTTGCACACATGATATTTCTTGTTGTGTATCACAAATCCTTCTGGCTGCTCGATATAAACTTCTTCCTCAATCTCACCATTGAGAAAGGTTGTCTTTACATCCATCTGATGTAGTTTCCAACCCATGGATGCAGCTAGTTCAATGATAGAACAGATGGAAGTGTATCAGGCTACTGGAGAAAATGTCTCATCATAGTCAACTCCCTCTAATTGTGAGAACCCTCTGGCTACAAATCTTTCTTTGTATTTCTCAATAATTCCATTAGCTGCATGCTTGATTTCATAAATCCACTTGGAAGTCACTACAGACTTCCCTTCTGGTCTCGGATAAATATCCCATACATTATTCTTCAAGATAGACTGATATTCTTCTGTCACAACATCTTTCCATACGTATTCACCTATATCTTCTCCATGACAAGAAGGCTCAGATTCAATGATGTGGCTCATGGATGAAAGGTAGCTCAAAAATCTCTTTGGTCTCTTGCTCTCTCGGGATGTCCCTTGAGGGGTTGCATGTCCCTCTGCCTCCTGTAGAGTCTGTCGAGTCCAAGCATGCCTTTTATTCCCTTCTGCAATGTCTCTGGGCATATCATTTGGAGAAACTAGATCAACTGGAATAATGTTTGTCTCCCTCTTAACTGCTGAAGGGGGAGAAGGTATTGTCTCATTGTCAATCTCAATTTGAGATTCTTTGGATCTTTGGAAGTCTATCTCTTCTTCAAAAGTAACATCTCTGCTTATCTCAATCTGTCTCTGACTAGGGATGTAGATCTGATATGCCTTCAAATATTCACTATATCCCACAAATGTACCCTTTCTCCTTGAAGGGTATAGCTTGGATCTCTTCTCTTTGGGTACACGAAAATATACTGGGCACCCAAATATCCCGAAGTGTCCAATCTCAGGCTTCACTTCGGTGAAGGCCTCTTCTAGAGTTATGTTCTACAAGATCTAATGAGGACTCCTATTCTAAACATATACTGCTGTCATACATGCTTCTTCCCATAGAGTCATATGTAGACTCTGATCATGTATCATTTCTTTGGTTGCCTCGATGATAGTTCCGTTCTTCCTCTCTGCAACCCCATTTTGTTGAGGGTTGTAAGGAACTATGTACTCCCTCTTGATCCCTGCTTCAATACAGAAATTGCTGAAATCCTTGGAGGTGTATTCTCCTCCATTATCTGATCTTAGTACCTTGATATTTCTTCCGGTCAAGTTCTCAACCTGAGCTTTGAATTCTAATTTTTTTTCAAGGAATCCATCCTTGTTCTTCAGGAAGTAAATCCAAGTTTTTCGAGAGTTATCATCTATACAGAGTACATAGTAAAAATATCCATTTAGGGAGGCAACAATCATTGTCCCACACACATATGAATGCATCAAGTCCAAGATTTCCTTGGATCTATTGTCACTTCTCAAGAAGGACCCTTTAACATTCTTTCTAAGAGAACAACCTTTGTAAACACCTTTATGCTGAATCTATATATCTGGAAGGCATGTTACCATTTTCCCTAGAGATGGGATATCTCTATAATGAATGTGAGCAAGTCTCCTATGCCATATCTCACTCAAGATGATAGTGTCATGTAACAGGGCTTGGACTGGTCTGATGGTCAATCTGTATAAGCTTCTTTCTCGAACACCAATTAATTTGGAAGAATTTGTATGTGAGTCTTTGTGCCATGAAATAACTCTTCCTTCAGAAAAGGCAACCTTGTAGCCTTTGTCTTCTAAGGCAGAAATGAAGACAAGTTTCCTCTTCATCCTAGGGACATATAGTACTTCACTTATCTGAAGCTGCATGTCATAATATAGTTTGAAGGTAGAAGTTCCAACCCCTTTCAAATTATATCTGGCATCATATCCAAGGACAACATGTAGATTTGTCTCTTTCTCAACAAGATTAGTTAGGTGATCTCTAAAACCAGTCATGTGCCTGGAGGCACCATTGTCAATTAACCAAGTATTATCATTGGTAGGGACCATACTTGAGAGTGTTGAAATGTTGATGTCTTCATCTCTTTGAAGTCTTGACTTCCAGGAACTGAATTTTCTTGATCCATCAAGCTTGTCTTCCATCATGGTTCTGTTCATCATATTTTTAGATCCTTCACAAACCCTTGTCAACTGGGCTAGAAAACCTAACGTCTAGGCTAGGATATAAACCTTATGTTTTTTTGGGCTTATGACCGCCAACAATAATCCTTGAAAGATATAAGAACAATGGTGAGCTGAAGAGATCCTTCAATGAGTTGCAAAAACTCTAATTCTGAAATTTCCGCAAAAAATTACAAAACCCTAGAAACCCTAGGGCCAAAAAATAAAAATGTTGGAAATGAAATCTGAATCTTGCTAGAGATGCACTAAAGGAGGCCGTACACTCCTATGCACTTTTTATCCCCAACATCCAAGTATTAAGTGTTGAAACACCTCAAAAAGGAGGGTCACACAAATTTTCTGGAAACCTTAGGAGGGCCGTACGGTTCTGTAGAAGAGAGAGGATGACTGGTAGATGCTTGTGAAATGGGTTCTTCAAGACCTATTCTCTGATACCATGTTAAATTTTCACTATTCTAGGATCAATCATGAAGTTCATTCCAATTTTATCATTTTACTTGAACCATAAACAATTATAGTTACACCATAAACAATTTGCTGCAGTAACCAAGATCACAAGAATAAATACCATGCACAAGTACACAAGAAGTATCCTGAGAAACCCTTCTCAACAAGGGAAGAAAACCCAACCAATCCTTTGCTATATTCTTCAAGAGAAATACCTCCTATACCATAAACCTAGCACACAAAATGGTGCTCACAAAACCTAGAAGGTTAGTGCCTAAGAGAGGTTCGCACTTCAACCCTAGAACTTGTACTTGCTGAAATTTCCAAAATCACTCTTGTGTTATGTTTTCTCAATGGGGAAATCACCTTTATTTATATTAGACTGGACACCTCAAAAGTAGTGTCTATTGACACAACAAGGCCAACCTCAATAACTCAAAATATAATTAATAATTACCATATTAATTATATTTCACTTTATGGTGGGGCCGACCTGTACCCTTTACATCACAATTAGGGTTACATGTAAGTATGACTCTTAGAAAATATAACAAGGGATCTCACACACCCACTAGTGCTCAACCACTAGGGGAATGCCCACCTGTGCTCAACCACATGAACGTCCAAGTCAATAGATCTCTATCTCAATGTGTCTCACGRGAGAATCATCAGGATACACACTCACTAGTGCTCAACCACTAGGATCACGTCTACCTGTGCTCAACCACAAGAATGTCCTACTCAATAGATCTCTAGCTCACTAAGTCTCRCAGGATAATCATCTGGAGTATCACATCATCTCAAATCTTTTCAAAGAGGAGAACAATAACCCCATCACATGGGCTCCTTCACCTCTCACAGGGGTACACATCGTTTTGTCTCAAACGATACATCTTTCTCATGGGCATATTCCMTTTTCAGGGGCACACAACGTTTCAYCTCCATCTCAGAGAGAACGACAAMCCTAGCTCATGGGAATATTCCCTAAACAGGGGCACACAATGTTCCATCTCCGTCTCAGAGAGGAACTACACACCCATATCATGGGCACACCCAACTCATGGGCTCTCTCTCATGCTGACTCACTCACTCTGTGTCTTAGAGGATGTCTCACGCAGTTGTAATCATCAACAACAAATAATCCTCAGTAGGGAAATGACACCATTTTTATATCATAGAGGCAAGAAACCACCAAATAACCAAAGACAAATCAAACCAAGGCTAATTCCACCATAACTTTTTCCAACAGGTTGAGAAAAAAACCAACCATAATTTCATTCGATAGAGAGAAACATTCAACTTTGAATTAGTTTTCACATAAATGCCAACAGAGATTAACTTCATTTGAAAACCATTACCTTGTTGAAAAACCACATGCCATAAACTTTGGAAAAACACAGACTGCAAGCGAATGAAAGAGCCAATTTCTGATTAAATTAATGAGTAGAGCAATAATTCATGGATGGAGCAACAAGAGAATTCATACATCTATGAAAAATGCCAAGGAGAATCAACAAAACCCGATTATTTCTTCCAAGGCCGAGAAACATAGAGGTAGCACCAACCCCCAAAAAAAGACCAAATGCGAACATAGCAAGGGTGGAGACCATCGAGGTAGGTCAGAGCGATGTGCAATTACTGCTCTCCATCACCCATAGCCCAGTACAAGTACGCTAGCACATACAACGCATAATATACCATAGCCATACCAAATTAAATGCAAGTCGGATACGCCACGCTTACACTATGTTTTCAAACTTAATGTGTGAGCCATCTCTTTGCACCAACATATTATATGTCCACACTTGCTAGGGAAGCCATGCCCCAAATTTATGAATTTTAAATTTAAATAATGGTGCATAATCCTTTTAACATTAAATCGTAGCAACACAATTCCATAACCATATACAACTTCAAGTCTAGAGTTTAAATTCTCATTCAAACTATGTGTAGTAGAATAAAACCATGATGATAATCAAAGCAATACCATTTCTCTTTTAATCAAGACACCAACAATCCTTTTGTTTGCCATTTTGTTTTAAAGAGTGATTTCGAGACAATAAACTATAGAGCTTATTTCGCAACCAAGACATGAGCACATAAGAGGCGATTCATCCTTCATCATATTCACACACGGGGTCCCACCTATGTAGTATACTATTAATTATACATAAATAATATGGCATTGCAACCACTTTGCATGCAGGTACCTTACGTTGCACTTTTGGGCATCAAAAAGTTGGTGACTCCATAGGGAAATTTGTTTCCAACAGATTAAGAACTCAGAACATCCGGTTTTGTAGACTAGACAAGAAAAAATATTGAAGATAATAGTTATGCAACAAGGGGAAAATGATGGTTTAAGGGAAATAACAAGGCATGATTTTGGGAATACATCATGGAAAGTGGTACGTATGAGGGGGTTTGGTCCTGTATGCATAATATTTGAACAATATGTAACATATAATACTTTTTAAAGATTTTAAAGAGAAACTTCCTAGTATTCTCTTTGAATCTCAAGATGAAAGGAAGAAAGGGAAAGCAAAAATATGGAAGAAGGAAAAATCAACTATCCTACAACATAGTTGAAAGAAAAAATCAATTTCAGCAATGTTTGAAAGGGGGAAATCATGACAATTGTGTATACCTTATTTCTTGTTGATCAACAATACTTACATAATGAAATTATTATAGAAAAACTTATCCATACTTTACTCTTGAAAAAATATCATGCAGTCAAAAAGAACAGAAAAAAGCGAAAGACAAAACTAAATAAACTGAAAACCCAATTTATTATTTATGTACAAAGGAAGGGAAAAAATTTCTTGGAGTTAGGTAGGATGACATTTTTCATAGAGAAATACATCATCTATTTTAGATGGATGATTCATGCATTGAAAGACGATGCATAAAGAGTGTAGATCACCCTGCCAACCAACAAACACATGTGGTAATGGGCCTATCATGATCCAGAAAAAGTGATCACCATCTTGCAGGACCTGCCGACCAACAATATGGGCTTCAGGATTGACATTGGAATAATTATGGTTAGAAGTTTCGATGTTAAGGATGGATTTAATGAGATCTTTAAGAATCACAAGATCATGCAATAAAAAAGAACATAAAAAAGCGAAAGAGAAAACTAAATAAACTGAAAACCCAATTTATTATTTATGTACAAAGGAAGGGAAAAACATTCTTGGAGTCAGGTAGGATGACATTTTGCATAGAGAAATACATCATCTATTTTAGATGGATGATTCATACATTGAAAGACGATGCATAAAGAGTGTGGATCACCCTGCCAACCAACAAACACATGTGGTAATGGGCCTATCATGATCCATAAAAAGTGATCACCATCTTGTAGGACCTTCCGACCAACAATATGGGCTTTAGGCTTGACATTGGAATAATGATGGTTAGAAGTTTCAATGTTAAGGATGGAGTTAATGGGCTCTTGAAGCATCATAAGATCATCATTTACAATCCCTTGATCAAGAAAATAAATACCATGCACCAAGGGGGAGAATAAAGGATGTATAGGAATGCCTTTGAATTTATCGTCATCAAAATAAAGCATGCATGCAAGAGAGATATGCATATCGTCATTGGATTTCTCAACCTCTTTGAATTGAAACAATGTGTTTGTGAAAGAATTCTGCAATATGAAATCTCGGTTATCCTTATGGGAATTTTCGAAAAGAGACTCAACATATGAATCTATATCTCTCCTTGAATTTCATTTTCTTCAGAATGGTCACGAGACATATGAGGGATAGTGCTATTCAAATCAAGAGAATCCTCCCTGCTAAATTCATCCAAGAATAATACTTCATTGGACACAAGTTGATCCTGAGTAGGATGTAAGTCAGAAAGGTCCTCATTAAAGGGGAATATGTCAAACAAATATTTTTCATAAGTAAGTTGGGTAGGTTGATCAGGGTAAGAATCATCACATACTTCTATAGACAAAATAGTACCAGGCATATGATTGTCTTCTTGACTATTTGAGAAGAGATGATGATTCATGTGATATTCATATTTAGCCTTTAAAAACAATTCATAGGTTAAATATTCGTGAGGGCCATTGAAAAATTCACATTGAGGTGGATCACGAATACATTCAGGTAGAAATTCAAAGTGATGTAAAATAGGCAGAGGAGGAAAGTCGATAAGAAACTTTATAAAAATTGATTCTCCCGTGAAAATTTAACTAGATACTATCCGTCTAGACTAGTCTCTTGCTTTACCATGAAGGGAAAGTGGTAAAATATCTGAAGAAGGATGCATATGATAAACCCCAATAGATTGACAGAAGCTAAGGAAATCATCAACATGGTTCTGAGAAGATTCCCACGAGTTACCCTCAAAAAGTGGACAACTAACCATAGATAATTTTGCATTCAAGCTCAAATTAGATTTATACATGAACATGTAAGTTAGGATTCGATAAATTCATGAAAACAAAAAAAAATAAGAAGCTTATAAACAAAAATATAAACAATAAATAAAAAATATTAAAATACAAGAACCAGGGAAATATGGATAATGAGTTTTTTCTTCCTCCCCCAATATGGTTGCCAAATAAATGTTGAGGAAAAGGTATGGAAAACATTACTCAATCATTTTCAGATCTTGTCGGGCTAAGACAAGATAGTAGGGAATGTTACCCAGGGTTTATAGCCTACATTTTAAGAACAATCACTCAATCCACAAGTATTAATTACAGAGGACCAAAGATGTTTTTTATGTGTTGTATATGTCAATGTAAAATAAGTAAAGTTAAAAAAAGTTACATGAGTGTGTACAAAAGATATACAAATGTATATATGGAGATCAAGGAAAAAGAATGAACCATATCATTAAAACACATGTGTGAAACTGAATCAGTAATCTGATTATTCATTTATTTCATTATGAGATACAAAACTAAGTTCTCTCTACAAACCCCTCCGAGGGTAGGGACCAAAATCAAATTTAGAAGCCTTCGATGGGAACCATACAAAAAGACTCTGAAAATCAAGAAGACAACCAAAGATAAAGATATGGATTATCCTGTCACAAAATGCTATCACTTGACTCTCCAAGATGTTCTTTATCATCCATGAAACTCAATTCATGCAGAAACAAAAATACACAAACTATCAAAGATAAATCACACACCTTTAAAACAAGCTACTGAAATATGTGATTCGGTTTTTGAATCCTACTACCTTCAATAAGACCATGTTGTCATCAAGATTATTAAGCTTTCTAGTAAACTCAGAATGAATGAAAGTTGAAAATATCTCACTAATATAGAGAAAACCTTATGGTTGTAGTTCTCCTTCTATTCTCCTGCCTTGTCTCTTCATCTATGTTGTTCCTGCATTTGTACTTAAGGCTCAAAGCACAATGTCAGGCATCAAGAAATAAGGAAAGTTTTAAAGTTGCTTTTTCTATCTCATTTATGTGAGAAAAATTCCTTAAAATGAATTAATAGTATAACAACTCAGAGGCCGTTTTTCGTGTTAGTTAAATTTGAAAATATAGGATGTAATGAGAGAAAAACATGAAGATGTTAGACAAAGCAAGACATCAAATACAAAAGAATCTTACTTTGTTACATAAGAAGAAAATAGGTAATGTAACCTTTAATGAAGCAAAAAATATAGTAATCTAATTACTCACAGGTCTTGTATTTGCTAATAGCTAATACAGAGGAAAATCTGTTTGTTCTCAGATGACTGAATGAAATATAACCACAATAGATGTTGTACTAAATTGCGATTTGGCATTCATCAAAGAAGTATATAAAGGATGTTGGAATGTGGAAAGACAGAAGAACACATAACTCAAACTAGATGAAATGTGGAATCTCTGGTCTACACTTGTATTAATCCTCAATGAGGAGAGCTTTATCAATTACAACCGGAAAGAAGCAACCTTTTGTTCATTCCTTCGAATGTGTATTTATAGAAAATCTACAAACATAAGTGGTTGAAATTCCCTTAATCTTAAAAGTATCAGTTACAAAATGAGAGGGTGAGACGTTTCATTGAGTTCTTCTCTGTCTTTTTTTTGTGCTGGCAGAAACGCTTTCCTTCCTCGTTTTCTATCTCTAAAATAGAAAATGTAAACATAATGTATCACTGGTTGCTAGGAGTATTTCCCTTTCCCTGCTCAATACATTTGATGCATCTTTCTACAAATTGAGCTACTAACCTGGAGGGTTTTGTTTGGTTATTAGCCTCAAAAGTGTATAATTTCTTTTCCAGCTGAGGTAATCTTTCTTCTATTTGTCTATCCTTTGAAATAATAGACTGTAGTTGTAGACTTGGTTTTATTAACCACCTATCTATTTGAGAAATGTCAGCCTGTTTTATCTGTGAAATTTCAGCTTGGGCTCCTCCCATATTTTCCTTAATGTAAAGCAGATGTTTGGCTACATTAATTTTATCGAGTGTTCCAGAACTATCCTCTTTATCAAGGCCTAATAATTTTTTATTCAGCAAACCAAATGTTTCTTCACAGGATTCTTTCACTTCCTTAGCTATCCTCCTACCTTCAACTATGTTGTGTTCCCAAGTCTTTAGTATGATATCACCTCTGATTTGTTCTGAAATGGACAATTTGGAAGCCATGGTTGTTTACTCTTTTGCTAACGATATAATAGCTTCCTAGAAGGTAGTTCGGGCCATGGAAACTTCTCTCTCTCTTAAAACAATGTTACATAATGCCTGATCTATCATCTAAAAATGATTTTGGATGATTTCTACCTTAGAGAGTAGGCTTTGTTGTAATGTTTCTAGATTATTTTTCACTTCCAGTGCCTGCACTTGGAGCATTGATATATCTACAATCATGCTTTTGGTAGAGCTTAAATTTTCTTGTAGTTGTCATACTATCTCCTCTTGCTGGATGGCCTGTCCTTGGCTTGTTTGGGCAATCTTGTGTATTTCCTCAAGGTCAGATTTAAGCTGTTTGATCTCTTGTTGATCACTGGCTCTAGCCTGTTCGAGGTCTTTGTAAACCTCTTTTATGACATTCCTTTCTACGACCATTATCTAACTCTGTAATTGGCCTATCAATAGATCTCTTTGTTTCAATTTCTCTGCTAGGTTGTCGAATGACCACAGATTTGTTGTAGTGAAGGTGCCTAATGACTCATCCATATCCTTGGCAAGTTATGAATCCTTCAGGACATGTCCATCAAATATCATCCTTTGTCTTTTGATTGCTACCCCTTCTCTTTGCTGCGATTCTTTTCTGACTATGGCCCTCCTTTTCGTGCTAAAGAAAAAATTACCTCTTCAAGTGGGATCGAGGTAAGATCACTTGCAAATATAACCTCAAGATTAGGAGTCCCAAAACTTGACTGTAGAGGGGTTAGTGCTGAAATAGGGCTACCTATCTCTATGAATTGTTGTCCTTCTATTGTTCTGGAGGTATCAACAGGAGTAGTTGGTGATAAAGGAAGTACCATTTCATCCTGTTTTGGAAATGTTTAAAGTTGAACCTTTTCCTGTGGCCTTGAATATCCTTCCTGCTAGGTTTTTGCTTCTTGTGTATATATCTCAATATCTCTTGGAATTCCTCAGTAGTTTGTTTATCAGAGAATTTTGGTTCAAAACCTGGGGGTATGGATATATGCTCCGAAGGAGTGATTGTCAATTCCCCTTGCAGTATCTTGGGAAAACTACTTCACCTGTGTCTTTGGAAGGTGAGGAAACTGGCCTGTTGGTCAAGGGATAACGTCTGTACTCTGTCTTGTACCTCTTCATAGGATCTGACTCCCTTGAACACATCATCATATGGGGAGTCTTCATGCATATATATTTTCATATTGCATTGAGCTAGGTGGTTTTCCACAATTTGATATGGGTCATGTCTTTTGAATTCGATGTCAACCAGTTTGACATCTTCTAAAGATGTAGCTTCTACTTTGGAATGGCCAAAATTTAGCAAGGAAAAATTTCCAACCTGTAGGGGGAAGGCTGGCCAAACTTTTGTCTGAGATGCTTTTAACTCCTTTCCAATACCTCTTGGTATTGTTTGATAAGAAAATTCTCTACACACTAGTCTATATAGAAGAAAATTCGGGAGAGCATGAGGGGGAACTGAGCACCCAAAAACCCTGATGTATGAGAAATTTTCTTCAACAAACCAATCTACAACCTTTTTAAGATTTCCCATATTTTGCTCTGAAATCCGAGAGGGTGGATTGCCATATAGTGTTTGATGAATGAGAATCACTACATTATGACAAATTTCATAAAATAAATCTTTGGCTTTTTCCTCCCACAACTTAGAATGATAAACATGGATAGGTTCTGCATTGGTTGGGTTCCAGCTCCAATTCATCAATGGGAATGGGGTCATGAAACATATGGCATCCATGACATACACAGACATATAAAAAGGGTCCAGTTGACCCTTTGACTTTGCCATTTTGTACTCATAAATTTATTTGGCTAGGTTATCAGACATCATCTTAGCCCAATCGAAAGTGAAACCCTCTGTTACCTCATGTATGATTGACACCCATTCCACCGGGAAATGAGTAGGGATTTTACTTCCGAATATCCTACATAACATCATGACCAAATAGACTATATACTAATTTAATGATGCAGTGGAATAAACACCATGGGAGTCAGCTCTAAATTTCACTGTAATCCTCCACCAGGTTTTAACTATATCTCGGTAGCTACAGTCATATTGCACACATGATTTTTGTTGAAACACCATTACAAACACAACACTATAAATATATTTTGGATCAAGGGATAGCTTGTACATTACTTGGAGGTGTTCCAGCCTGAAGGAGCCAACATCGACCTTTTGGTGATTGATGATTCTCCTGGTCTGCACATCGGTGTTTTCCAGACACCAACTTATCATGTCATTATATGGCATGAGCCTTGACCGTGTAGCTATTTTATGAAGCTCAGACTCTGCTATAAGTATGAGTTTGTCGTTAGTTTCATCTCCAAAATCATCCTGACCATTGATAGCTTCATGCTCCAAGATTTCAAAAATTTGCGTCTAGGACCTGATTGCATCTACAACATGTCGCGTGGTATCAGACATAACGTCTTTGTTCGGATTCGAACCTTCATCAGCTTCATCATTTTTCTTAGACGTCTTCCTAGGTGCCATGATACCAGAAAAAAAACGTGAATACATGTTACAGGGGAGACTGTGTAAGCTTTCCTCGAGTAAGGCTTACTATTTTGTTGAAAGTATGAAAGAAATTCAAAATATAGAAACTTTATTTACACTTAGTTCGCATTAACTCAAGCGTGTTTTCACGGATGATGAGTTTACTCATTTTAATGAGGAAAGTACATCTAGTGATACACACCTTACGTTAGAAATCATTTCCGTTTTCCTATAATAAATGTTACCAAGAATTGGTTATTCGTGATCGAAGATTTTGGACGAAACAACATGGAAACATCCCAAAACATGTATGCACGAAAGATTAATTAACATCATTAATTGTGTTTAAGAGTTTAATTCATAAATTTTAAGAGTTTAATTGATCACTTTTAGGAGTTTAATTAATCGCGTCTAAGAGCTTAATGTTTTCGGAACTTCGGGTTTTTTTTTTTTTTTGTATGTATTGAACTGTAAACCCCTGATTCCCGAAATGCGACATGATTAGTTATTCTTGGTTTTATTAGGTTTAATTAATAGAGATTTAATTCTTCGACATTTTATTGTTTTGGGATATTTCAAGTGGAATCTTTGTTATATCTTCGAAAGGTCGTTAGCTGTAACGACGTGTCAAGGATGAGTCATTTTAAAGGGTGCCATGTGTTGATTTGACTCGTGTGAACTATTGGATGGTAGGCTCAAAAAGTGACGCCTGTCTACTAGGAGAGGGTTCACAATTTGAACGTACACTCATACTCAGATTATTTTAGAGATTTAAGAACAGTTAAAATAGACGCCTTTCAGGTTTCGGGACTTCGAATGTTAACACGTAACGAAATGCCTGAATCATGAAACTCCGAAACAACCTTCATCGATTTTATTCATTAATCATTTGGCAACTTCATAAATTTAAAGGATTTTAGACCATACGATCCTACGGAAAACTTTATCAACGGTAAGAATCAAGTGCTTTTTGCTCTTATTTAAACAAAACTAAAATTTATTAAAGTATAAATATTAAAAAAAACACATGTGTTCCAACATAGGCTCCATCTAGGGATCTCATCTCCTTGTGAGACGAGAAGAATAGTAGACCAAGTGCCTTTATTGGGTAAATGGATTCATTATTGCATTTTAGTGAAACACATTCTTAAAGAAGTCACACAGAAGGACTCAAGATTTCATCCTTATCTCTGAAAACCTTCAAAACTTAATCGTTCATTGATATCAAGTTTAGGATTATCAGTAGCTTCCTTTTCTTAAAACTGACTTCATATTTTCTTAAGATAATCAAAACAACCTTAATCATTCTACCAAGATTTGTTCGATTTTGTCCACATCAAGGTAAAGTAATTTCAATGTTTTTAATCAGGGAGTCCCATGTTAGCTTAGGATGTAGATCTAGTCGAAAAAGAACTAGTTACCAAAGCACATTATAATTCATGTATAACAACCTTGCAGATATCGTAGACATTGCTTCACTGCCAACGAGCTTGTTCATTACCGCGGTGAAGTAATCTAATTTCCCACATTGAATTTCCTTTCACCACTTCAATTAGTAATTTTGCATTAAATGCTGAGATGAGGGCAAATCATTTAATGAATTTCCTTTCATCATCTCTATTGGACCAGATGGGAGCAATCATTTTATGAATTTCCTTTCACCATCTGTCTTATATTTTTAAAACATGAAGTGGGGGCAATCAATTTGTATACAATATACCAGGGATGATATTTGTTTATAATTTAACAATATAGGTCTGTTAACTCACTTTGATTACTCTGGACTAATCCTCATTTGACCTTCAAAACACCTTTGCCTACAGGGAAATTCTCATGGGGAGTTTTTATTTTCTAGGGACTTCTCTTGAGTGAAACAAATCAATTTAAACCTATTTGAAGGGATAAGAGAGTCAGGATTAGCCTAGACATACTTTTTTGTTCAGTTGAAGTTAGAGGAATTATGAGAATTTTTTACCTATTCTTGTTTTGAAAATTCGTTTATGAGTTTTCAAAGTTAAGGTGAGATCCTTTTTCCTTTGTGAAGACCATGAGATGATATCAAGAACCACGTGAAAATACAACCTTGAAAATGAGCGAGGGAAAAGAAAGAAGGTTTCAGATGTTCTGTTATAAGTACAGTTACTCTCGTGCAAATTTTATACTCGATTCTTGAGACTTTTTCTTTAAGGTCTTCTTATTGCTTACTTTTTATTTCAAGTTTTATTTGACTTTTTATTTTATCCAGAGGAAACTCTTGATAACTTAAAGCATACTTTCCATGCCCTTGGTTATACATTAGGTGATAATATTTCTACATATGAGACCTCTGTCATACTAAATGATATTTCTTTGGGAATTTAAATAGGGCAGCAACTCATACCTTAGATTCACTCTTATATTTTCACCCAAGTAAATTATTTATTTGTCATCTGTTTCGAGCGAGAACCAATGTTCTAATACATGAAGGTCAGTTTCTAATGTCTCTGATCTCTCGGCTATCGACAAGTATCCTACATGAMAGTAATATGAAAGATGTCAGGAACTTACACAAACCAAACTCTAYATGTTACTTGTTTTTATATTTTTTGTTTTTATGAAATCAACTAACGTAGTTTTATTTACAGTGGAAGTAAAAACTTAYCRAAAAAATGAAAAACTGTGAATCAAAACAAAGAAAACAAACCGATATGTACAATGAAGGTTTGGAAACCGATTATTGCATAAAATTCTTTAGGTAAMACCCGTTGATAGGAGCGTTGAGGATTTTACCATCCATATTTTCTAACAAAAATGAATTCTTCCCTTTAGAAGCTGTGACTTTGAAAGGTCCACACCATATATGGTCGAATTTGCCGTGCTTTCCYGAGTCTTCCTTTCTAGCATCCCACCTCAAAACYAGGTCACCTRGGAGGAATTCCCTATCTTTAGCTTTTTGGTCAAACAAGGTTTTCATGTTATCCTGATACTTTTGAAGTTTTTCATCTACTTCAACCCTATTTTGCTAGACTTCAATCAATTGATTTATTCTTCTGGTGACCTTATTTGGATCTTCCTTTTCATCTTGCCAGAGTTTCATTACAAGCAGAGCTAGGTTTATGTGTAGTACCACGTCAGTCCCATACACCATTTGAAAAGGGGATGTACCGATCAATTTCTTGGTGCCTATTCGATTCCCCCACAAAGAATATTTCAAATGTACATGCCAAGCCTTCTTGTTTTCGTTCAACACTTTCTTAATTATGGCGATCAAGATTTTATTTGATGATTCAACTAATCCATTACCTTGGGGATAATACGTTGTGGAATGGCCCAGTAAAATATTGTACTTTTGGAAAAAATTGACCATCACCATAGATTTAAATGCCTGGGCATTATCTGTAACTATCTTCCGACGGCAGCCAAATATGGATGAAATATTTTCCTCCAAGAAGTTTATCACCATCGAGTCTGTAGCATTTCTGGTCGGAATGGCTTCTACCCACTTGGTGAAATAATCCGTAGAGGTTAGGATCCATGTGTGTTGTGCGCTAGAGTGCAGATTGATTTCACCAATAAAATCCAGCCCCCATTGTTGAAACATGGCTTCTGTTTTAACTAGGACCAAAGGTAATGCTGGAAGCTTCTACTTGCCTGAAAATAACTGGCAAGGATTACATGCTCTAACCTTGGCATTCACATCAACAAATAATTTAGGCCAATAATATCCTGCTCTAAGGATTTTATAGGTCGTTTCTCTCCATGCGTGATGACCTCCACACACTCCTTCATGAAATTCATTTATAACTCTCTCGGTTTCGTATTCTACCAAACAACTCAGTAAAAATCCTAGAGGATCCTTCCAATATAAATGACTATCCATGATACAATATTTTACTGCGTGCAACTTTAATGTTCTAGCTTTAGAAGGAGTCATATCAACTGGGCACTGCAGAGTTACAAGGTAATAGACTATGTATTTATACCAAGCTGAATAAGAGAACTTCTCCTCGATTTGAGTTGTGGTTATTTAATCATCGAATTCATCTATGTCCATAAATCCTTTGCACTCTTGTAGGTTGTTTATTCCAAGCGCTTGAAATTAGATTCGGCTAGTAACTTAGCTTAACTTTGTCCTTTGACGAGCTTTGTTGGTTTCACCTCTAGATCAAATTCTTGAATTTTAGCAAGCCATCGGCCCCTCCTTTCATCGCTATTGGGTTGAACCGGTATATCTTTAACAGAACTGATGGGTACATATGCAATTATTTTGGAATGTAGTACGTAGGTCCTAAAAGAATTTAGGGCCTTCACCATTGCATAGGCCCACTTTTCTATTATATCGTATCTCAACTCTACGTATCTAAGGATGTTATTGAAGAAAACTATTGGTTGTTCAGACCCTTCTTCGTTCTTATGAATGAGTACTGCAACAATTGTGTGTTCGGATGCAAATGAGAAAATTAAGAATTCTTTTAGATAATCCGGGCTTTCCAGTACAAGTGCTTCACCTATGACCTTCTTGATGCGTTCAAATGACGCTTTGGCTTCAGTTGTCCATTTAACCTCACTGTCTTTCTTAAGCATATCTGTAATCAATTTCACGATTTCAGTGAAGTTTGGGATAAATCTTTTTAAAAAATTATTTTTTCCTAAAAATGATTGAATCTCTTTTCTATTTCTAGGAATATTGATAGTATCTATAGCTTCAACTCTTTTCAGGTCAATTTTAATTCCATCCCAAGATACTATATGGCCCAAGAGTTTACCTTCCTGCATTGCAAAGTGAGATTTATTGGGGTTTAAAGACAAACCAAATTTGTGACATTTCTCAAACGTTTGTTTGAGGTGTACCAGGTGTTCTACGTCAGATTTAGAAAATATGGTTAGATCATCAAGATAAATGACAACAAACTTATTTATTTCACCGAAAAAGGTGATGTCCATATCTCGTTGGAAAGTAGCACCTGCGTTCATCAAACCAAATGGAATTTTGTCATACATAAAGGTACCCCATAGGGTGGTGAACACAGTTTTTTCTTTATCATCCTCGTGGAGTGCAATTTGATTATAGCCCGAAAATCCATCAATCATGGACATTCTATTTTCCCCGACCACTTTTTCCAACACATGATCCATTTTAGGTAATGGATAATTATCTTTGAGGGATGATTTGTTTAAATTTCTGAAATCTACGCACAGTCTGATTTCACTGTTGTTCTTTCTTATTGGTACTAGATTGGCTACCCATTCAGAGTATCTGAGTGGAACAATGATTTTAACATCCACTAGTTTCTTTACCTCCTTTTCTATTACATACAGTAGTATGGGATTTATCTGTCTAAGCTTCTGCCTGAACGATTTAACACCCTTCTTCAGAGGAATATTGTGTTCAATTACAATGGTATCATAAGTTCTTAATTCATCATAGGACCAGACAAACACGTCCTTGTACTATTTGAGAAATTCAACATATTTTCTTTTTAATTCAGGGGGAAGGTATTTAGATATTTTTACTAGCTTAGGAGTTTCCTTGGTGCCTATATCACAGTCTTCAACCTCTTTAGGCTGAGGCTGTAAAGCAGACTTTAAGGGAATTTTGACATTATCGAATAATATCTCTAGAGGAATCAGACCCTTAGGGATCTGATTATTTTTTAGTACAAGCATGCAGTGATTTGCAATCTTATCTCAAAACTCCAGAGGATCTTCACCTTCTTGCATATTCCAAACATGATCATTCTGATTTTTCTGATCAATATGGGTTTCAACAAATTCATCCACCATTTCTAAGAATTGTCTGATTTTCTCGTCATATTCGAATACCTGCCAATGTTGTATATTGTTTGGTATTGATGGTTTGTTCCTCATTTCTATATGATATTTTAGTTTGAGGACCGTAGGAGGTACAAGTGTCGCAGTGACTTTGGCCAAGGAATCCGCCTGTTGACTTTCAACTCTGGGAATGTGGTGGATATTAAACGATGAGAAAAAATTCTCAATCAGATCCTAGGCACAATTTTTGTAGGATCTCAACCTTGGGTGTTTAGCTTGGTATTGCTTCTTTATCTATTTTTTCCGCGTCGCCATAAACAATCAGGTTTTCAATTTTCAGCTTCCTGGCAACCTCTAATCCTAAGACCAGGGCTTCATATTCACATACATTATTGGTGTAATTGATATCCCACTGTAATCTGTAAGAGAAGGGAATAATAAAATCATCCCCAGGTTCCACAAAAAACACTCCAACTCCTTTTCCTTCACATGACGAAGCACCATCGAAATACATTTTCCAAACTCCAATCTTATTTACATTTTCATTTGTTTTTTCAATTTTTTCTTTTTTTCTGTATAATTTTCTTTTATACATTCTTCTAAATCATCATCAATCGATAGTATACAATTTCCTAAATCCTGATCTGCGACATACACAGGGTAATTATTCAGATTCAACGGATCACTTACTGTATATGCCAGCCTTGTTTCTCTGCACAGGTAGGTGAACTGTCTACCGAAGATCGGGATTGTAGTGTATGTCAAGTCGAGTTGAAGGGATCCTCCAATCTTAGTGCCCCAAGACCTGTATAACAACATACCATACTTCGGAGGGATATCAACAACAACCACATCCATCAAAATACTTTTTATGGAATGTGTGCAAGATTAACCACTAAATCTTTAATCATACCCAACCATTCAACTTTTCTCGAATCAAAAGAATAAATATATCCGTATGGTCTAGTAATTTCGAGACCAAGTCTATCCATGATAGCTTTAGGCATCACATTGTGGGAGGCTCCAGAATCCAACATGCAATTATGGAGCAGATGATCATGCACAGTTAGCGTAATGTAGAAGGGAGAAACATAATCTTTGGTACCTTCAAAACGTGGACCAAACACTATATTCAGTTTATCATCTTCTAAATTTATAACATCGGCTTGACTTTCAATATCTGAAAGATTTATCATTTTGGAAATTTGTTTTCTGTATGTGGGGTTCTTCGCCAGTTCGACCAGAGGTACAAGAATCTTGATCTTATTAATGTCGTTTTCGAGACTGAAATTTCTCATGGTTTTATCGGTTTCTCTAGTTTGGATCTCTATCTCCCTTATTTCTGATTTATTGGTATGTGTTGTTTTTGTTTCAGCTATTTTTGCTTCCGCAGTCTATGTTTCAACTGTTTTTGTTTTGACAGTCTACATTTTGGTCGTAGGAATTTCTGTTGTTCTTGTATTTGCAGCTAGTGTTTCTATTGCTTTTGTCTTGGTAGACTGTGTGTCAACGAGCTTTGTTTTAAGGGTCTATCTTTCAACAGCTTTGGGAGCTGCCTCGTCCGCTTCCCCTCTTAAAAATATTTTCTTTGGTTGGGAAGTTGTCATATTTCTATTTCTAGGCCTCAAATTATACTTCTGTTGGAGCTCAGCCATTATATTATCGACGATTCCTTGATACACAGAATCTTCTGTGATGTTTATGCTATCATCATTATTAGATTGGTATTTTGAATTGAAAGACTTTTCATAATCTTGTCTCGTCAGATGAAGTTGTTGGCAGTCATTGCCAAGATTATTCATATCTTCCTCTAACTCCTCAAACTCTTGTATGTCATCTCCTCTAATAAATTTTTTGTTTTTAAAGGGAGTCTGAATCTTTTGATCTTCATTTTTAATTTGTCTTTTTTGTATTTGGGAGTTAGGGTTCCTCCTGAAATCTTTCTTAGAGAACTGATTTGCTTTATATTGATCCAGTTCCATCTTCGAAATTTTGTTTGATAATTCTTTAATTATTTTTTCCATATCATCCATCTTATCTTCCAAGGACCTCCCAGATCTAGAGGGTCCTGCTTGTTATCTAAATCGTTTAGTCTCTTTATTTCCTATTTCGACTTTAGTTTTTAACTTTCCCAATGCCATCATATTTGACTCAATCTCTACAACATCGTCTTGCATTCTAGTAAGGTCAACAACTCTCCTTTCTCTCAATAATAGAGAAAAATTAGGCTCAAAAGCCCCGACGAAAGTTACTTTTGCTGTAGGTTGGTAAGGTTTAACCTCAGCTAAGATCTTTCTATATAATTTATTAAATATTTGTGTGAATTCAAGAACTGTTTCTGAATTTTTCTTTCTTAAAGCTCCAAATTCGGTTAAATAAAAGGTGATCTTTTCTCTCTCCCCATTGTCTGAGAAAGTCACTTTCTAACTCATCATATGATCCTATTGAACCTGTCGATAGTCCTCGGAACCAGGTTCTCACCTACCCTTCAAAATTTTGGAATAGGTGCCTTGAATAGACGTCTTCATGCTCGAGGCCAAGGATATCGGTGAATTGATCAAAAAAATTTATATGTTCAGTCGCGGTTAGGTCTCCCTCTCCTGTGAATTTTGGCATATTTTTCAAATAGTTTTCGGGTAAGTCGTGGAGGGGAATTGGGAGGACCAAAGGAGCATATATAACAACTAGTTTAGCGAATATCTTACGAAGTGGGGGTGGTCCTTGACCACCTCCTCCTCCTCCTGCACCATGTCCTCCTCCACCTCCGCCACCTCTGACACCACCTCCACCAGCTGCAACCATTGGTAATCTACGGGATGAGACTTGGAGATTGTAAAGGGGGTTTTCAAAGATGTGTAGTGACCTTTCAGTTACTTTGGGATGACACGAAAGAGGTTCTGGGAACTGATCGTCAGGAGACAGAAAAGCTGGAAAGTAGGGAAACAAGAGACAAGGACTAGGTTCTTCAGACTTGCAGGATATATAAACAGGAGAATCAGCGGGAGTCGAATCAGAGTGTAAGATATATTCTTCAATACTTCAGGAAGTTGGACTCCTTACTTAGGGAACTGATGGAATATCAATCAAAGCAGGTATTGAGATGAGCCCTTTACCTTTATTAGAAAAAAGGGTAGTTGAATCAGTTTCGGCCTTTATCTCGGATAAAACCAATTTGGGGTTTATGATTTCGACTTCAATTCTATCAGCTGACATTTCTCCAAAAAGGATTTGGGTGGAAACTTCTTGTAGAGTTAACGATTCAAGTGGAACCTTAGCATTAGACTGTGTGGGTTTAGGTTGGTAAACTTTACTTGTGGACGTAGTGGTTTTCTTAAGGTATCCCCTTGGTTTTAAAATTTTTTCAGGGTCGGAAACAGGCATGGTCTGCCTATCATCAGGGTTTTGTCTGGTATTCCTTCGACTGAATGCCAGTTTATTAATTGTGGAGTCGCCAAGTGAAAAATAAAAAAAATTAAGCCTTATAATGTATTCAATATTTGTTCACTATCAAAGATAGAAACTTACCAATGTCATTCTCCCAGGGAAAAATCACTTTGTTTCTCTGTCCCCGGCAACGACGCCAAAAATATATTGTTACTGAGTTTGTACTTAAGGTTCAAAGCACAATGTCAGGCATCAGGAAATAAGGAAATTTTTAAAGTTGCTTTTTCTATCTCAGTTATGTGAGAAAAATTCCTTAAAATGAATTAATAGTATAACAACTCAGAGGCCGTTTTTCGTGTCTGAGTTAAATTTGAAAATATAGGATGTAATGAGAGAAAAACATAAAAATGTTAGAAAAAGAAAGGCATCAAATACAGAATAATCTTACTTTGTTACAGAAGAATAAAATAGGTAATGTAACCTTTAATGAAGCATAAAATATAATAATCTAATTACTCACATGTCTTGTATTTGCTAATAGCCAACACATAGGAAAATTTGTTTGTTATCAGACGACTGAATGAAATATAACCACAATAGATGTTGTACTAAATTTATATTTGGCATTCATCAAAGAAGTATATAAAGGATGATGGAATGTGGAAAGACAGAAGAACACATAACTCAAAATAGATGAAATGTGGAATCTCTGGTCTGCACTTGTATTAATCCTCAATGAGGAGAATTTTCTCAATTACAATCGACAAGAAGCATCCTTTTGTTCATTCTTTCGAATGTGTATTTATACAAAATATTCAACCATAAGTGGTTTAAATTCCCTTACTCTTAAAAGTATTAGTTACAAAATGAGAAGGCGAGACGTTTCAGTGAGTTCTTCTCTGTCTTTTTTTTGTGCTGGCAGAAACACTTTCCTTCCTCATTTTCTAGATCCGAAATAGACAATGTAAACAAAATGTATCACTGGTTTCTAGGAGTATTTCCCTTTCCCTTCTCAATACATTTGATGCATCTTTCTACAAATTGAGCTACTAACCTAGAGGGTTCCGTTTGGTTATTAGCCTCAAAAGTGTATAATTTCTTTTCCAATTGAGGTAATCTTTCTTCTATTTGTCTATCCTCTGAAATAATAGACTGTAGTTGTAGACTTGGTTTTACCAACCATCTATATATTTGAGCAATGTCAGCCTGTTTTATCTGTGAAATTTCATCTTGGGATTCTCCCATATTTTCCTTAATGTCAAGAAGATGTTTGGCTACATTAATTTTACCCAGTGTTTCAGAACTATCCTCTTTATCAAGGCCTAATGATTTTTTATTCAACAAACCAAATGTTTCTTCACATGATTCTTTCACTTCCTTAGCTATCCTCCTACATTCAACTATGTTGTGTTCATAAGTCTTTAGTATGATATCACGTCTGATTTGTTCCGAAATGGACAATTTGGAAGCCATGGTTGTTTCCTCTTTTGCTGACGATATAATAGCTTCCTGGAAGGTAGTTCAGGCCATGATAACTTCTCTCTCTCTTAAAACAATGTTACATAATGCTTGATCTGTCATCCAAAAATGATTTTGGATGATTTCTACCTTAGAGAGTAGGCTTTGTTGTGTTGTTTCTAGCTTCTTTTTCACTTCTAGTGCCTGCACTTGGAACATTGATATATCTACAATCATGCTTTCGGTAGAGCTTAATTTGGCTTGTAGTTGTTGTACTATCTCCTTTTGCTGGATGACCTATCCTTGGATTGTTTGGGTAGTCTTGCATATTTCCTCAAGGTCAGATTTAAGTTGTTTGATCTCTTGTTGATCACTGGCTCTAGCATGTTCGAGGTCTTTGTAAACCTTTGTTCCGACATTCCTTTCTACGACCATTACCTAACTTTGTAATTGGCCTATCAATAGATATCTATGTTTCAATTTCTCTGTTAGGTTGTCGTCTGACCACATATTTATTGTAGCGAAGGTGCCTAATGAACCAACCATCTCCTTGGCGAGTTCTGAATCCTTCAAGCCATGTCCATCAAATATCATCCTTTATCTTTTGATTACTACCCATTCTCTTTGCGATGATTCTTTTTTTATGATGGCCCTCCTTTTCGTGCTAAAGAAAAAATTTGAAGGAGGTATTTCTTCAAGTGGGATCAGGGTAAGATCACTTGCCAATATAACCTCGAGATTAGGATTCCCAAAACTTGACTATAGAGGGGTTAGTGCCGAAATAGGGCTACCTATCTCTATGAATTGTAGTCCTTCTATTGTTCTGGAGGTATCAACAGGAGTAGTTGGTGATAAAGGAAGTACCATTTGATCATGTTTTGGAAGTGTTTCATGTTGAAACTTTGCCTGCGGCCTTGAATATCCTACCTGTGAGGTTTATGCCTCTTGTGTAGATATCTCAGTATCTTTTGGGAATTCCTTAGTAGTTTGTTTATCAGAGAATTTCGGTTCAAAACCTAGAGGTATGGATATCTGATCCGGAGGAGTGATTGTCAATTCCCCTTGCAGTATCTTGGGAAAACTACTTCACCTGTGTCTTTGGAAGGTGAGGAAACTGGCTTGTTGGTCAAGGGGTAACATTTGTACTCTATCTTATACCTCTTCATAGGATCCGACTCCCTTGAACACATCATCATATGGGGAGTCTTCATGCATATATATTTTCATATTGCATTGAGCTAGGTGATTTTCCACAATTTGATATGGGTCATGTCTTTTGAATTCGATGCCCACCAGTTTGACATCTTCTAAAGCTGTAGCTTCTACTTTGGAATGGCCAAAATTTAACAAGGAAACTTTCCAACCTGTAGGGGGAAGGCTGGCCAAACTTTCTTTTGAGCTACTTTTAACTCCTTGCCAATGCCTCCCATTACCATTTGATAAGCAACTTCTTTGCACACCAGTCTATCTGGAAAAAACTTTGGGAGAGCGTGAGGGGGAACTGAGCACCCGAAAACCTTGATGTATGAGAAATTTTCTTCAACGAACCAATCTACAACCTTTTTAAGATTTCCCATAATTTTCTCTGAAATCCGAGAGGGTGGATGGCCATACAATGTTTGATGAATGGGAATCACTAAATTATGACATATTTCATAAAATAAATCTTTGTCTTTTTCCTCCCACAACTTAGAATGATAAACATGGATAGGTTCTACACTGGTTGGGTTCCAGCTCCAATTCATCAATGAGAATGGGGTCATGAAATAGATGGCATCCATGGCATACACAGACATATAAAAAGGGGCATGTTGACTATTTGAATTTTCCATTTTGTACTCAGAGATTTCCTTGGCTAGGTTATCAGACAACATCTTAGCCCAATCGAAAGTGAAACCTTTTGATGCCTCTTGTATGATTGACACCCATTCCACCGGGAAATGAATAGGGATTTTCCTTCCAAATATTATACATAACATAATGAACACATAGACTATATACTCATTTAATGATGTAGTGGAATAAACACCATGGGAGTCAGCTCTGAATTTCGTTGGAATCCCCCACTAGGTTTTAACTATATCTGGGTAGCTACGACCGTATTGGACACATTCTTTTTGTTGAAAATCCATTACAAATGAAACACTATAAATATATTTTGGATCAAGGGATAGCTTGTACATTACTTCGAGGTGTTCCGACCCGAAGGAGCCGACAACGACCTTTTGGTGATTGATGATTCTCCTGGTCTGCACTCAGTGTTTTCCAAACATCAACTTATCATGTCATTATATGGCATGAGCCTCGGTCGTGTAGCTATTTTGTGAAGCTCAGACTTTGCTATAAGTCTGATTTTTTCATTCATTTCATCTCCAAAATCATCCTGACCATTGATAGCTTCATGCTCCAAGATTTCGAAAATTTGTGTCTAGGACCTCACTGCATCTACAACATGTGGCGTGGTATCAAACAAAAATTATGTGTTCGGATTCGAACCTTCACCAGCTTCCTCATTTTTCTTAGACGTCTTCCTGGGTGCCATGATACCATAAACATAACGTGAATACCTGTTACAGGGGAGACTGTGTAATCTTTACTTGAGTAAGGCTTACTATTTTGTTGAAAGTATGAAAGAAATTCAAAATATAGAAACTTTATTTACGCTTAGTTCGCATTAACTCAAGTGTGTTTTCACGGATTATGAGTTTATTCGTTTTAATGAGGAAAGTACATCTGGTGATACACACATTACGTTAGAAATAATTTCCATTGGCCTATAATAAATGTTACCAAGAATCAGTTATTCACGATCGAGGATTTTGGACGAAACAACATTGAAACATCCCGAAATGTGAATGCACGAAAGATTAATTCACATCATTAATCACATTTAAGAGTTTAATTGATCGCTTTTAAGAGTTTAATTAATCGCGTCTAAGAGCTTAATGTTTTCGAAACTTCAGGTTTTGGGTTTTTTTGTATGTATTGAACTGTAAACCCCTGATTCCCAAAATGCGACATGATTAGTTATTCTTGGTTTTATTAGGTTTAATTAATTGAGATTTAATTCTTAGGCATTTTATTGTTTCGAGATATTTCAAGTGGAATCTTTGTTATATCTCCGAAAGGTCGTTAGCTGTAATGACGTGTCAAGGATGAGTCATCTTAAAGGGTGCCACGTGTTGATTTGACTTGTTCGAACTCTTGGATGGCAGGCTCAAAAAGTGACGCCTGTTTACTAGGAGAGGGTTCATAATTCAAACATACACTCATACTCGGATATTTTAGAGCTTCAAGAACAGTTAAAACAGATGCCTTTCAGGTTTCGGGACTTTGAATGTCAAGACGTAACGAAATGCCCGAATCACGAAACTCTGAAACAACCTTCGTCAATTTTAATCATTAATCGTTTGGTGGCTTCATAAATCTAAAGAATTTTAGACCATTCGAGCCTACAAAAAACTTTATCAACGGTAAGAATCAAGTGCTTTTTTCTCTTATTTAAACAAAACTAAAATTTATTATAGTCTAAATATTAAAAAAAACACATGTGTTCCAACAATCTCATTGGGATTTTATTTCTCCTCAATAAGTTAGGGTAGTTCAACTACCTTTCTTTACTTAAGTCAAATTAACTTAACTAACTAGTTTGAGACAAATAAATAAAATAATATATAAATAAGGGTCTTAAATAATAACTAAATAGGTGGGACCCCTTGTGACTCCCATTTATTTCTTTTTATAATAACAAATATCCAAATCATTTAATTCAAAACATCTCCTTGTAACTCCTGCTTCATATATATCTACTCAAATAATAAATATCAACATAATGTAATATAATCATGTCCCAAAAAATAACATCATATCCAATTTGTCCAATAAAAAATGCTCAAATGAATGTTGTTGTCCAAAACAATGTCAAATATATGCTTGTTGTTCAAAACTTTATCAAAATAAAAATACTGTCTTCAACATATAAAACAACCTCAATCATCAAAAACCATATTTATTATGTGAGGCATTGGACCTCTTCTCACTGTTGTCCCCTTTTGATTTCTCTGTGGTAGCCTTTGACTGGTTAGAACCTTGAGGGTGAATGACACTAATAACATGAGAACAACCATCCTTAAGATGAAGGCGAGAGGAGACTGATTTGGAAGACTCTTTGGATGAGCTTGAGTGAGTGGCTGTTTCTTTTCCCTTGTCCTGCATGGGCTCGGGGACATCTGTTTTTAATATTTTACCGGCATGTGATGAATGCACATGTGAGATAGTAGGATCAACTTGGGAAACTTGATTTTTTGGTGGTGGAGGGGGTAATGGAAATGATGCAATGGGCCAACCGTGGTGGTGTACAGTATGCTGGTGGACAATCTCTTGCCAACCATCGTTGGCGGGTGGTTCTGGTTGCATGAGGAGGGACTGGGATGCTGGGAAGGTTTCGATGTGCTTGGAATGGTGGTATTTTAGGTCGGGGTTGAAGAATCCCTTGGAATACTAGGTTGAAGAACCCAACTTGGAAAAGATGGTTTAATTCCTGGGGGTTGACATCAAAATGTATGGGGAACCGAGGTCTTCTGTGACCCCTCTTCCAATTTCCCCAACCTCTATTACCTCTGCCATTACTGCCTCTGCTGAAAATTTTCATCTTATAGCAATATTCAATCAATCATAAAAATTTCTTGATAATCCATGCATGAAACTCTACCTAAATAAAATCAAAAGTTGTCTCTATTATCCACCACAGAAACCATGCAATCCACCCATTAAAATATTCATCAATCAATTTCCATCTGAACAAGGAGTGATAGGGTCATTGGGAATATGAGGGGTTTGTAATGTGCGAAAGATGGTAGCATGGATGGGACACGATACATAGATATTGTTCAAGAAATCACATAAATTATCAAACTATGTATATATCCAACTCTCAAACACCAGTCATAAACTAAAATCCATATCCATATCTCAAACACCAGTCATAAACTAAACTCCATATCCATCTCTTTTGTTTACATACAGATTTATCCTTTAAAATGCTTAATAATAGAACAATAAGTGTTATAAGTGTACGTGGGAAAATGAAGGGAATGTAATGTGTGAAAAATGATACAATGAAAGGGAACCCAATGGTTACTACTCTATCATTTTCCATACAAAATAATACCATCACCATAACAACAAAATTTCCAAACACTTTTATGTTTAAAATAAAAATCCAATACTCCGTTTCAAAATTCCAAGACTGTTGTTTCAAAAATCCAAGACTGTTCACTATGTACTTTAAAAAAAAATTGTATTCATATAATTCATTTAATAAACAATTGTCCTAAGAAACATCCAACAACTATAATCATATCATATCCAATGCACAGTATGGCCAAGAAAGCATAATAAGCCAACAATCAACCTAATAGTCTATGTATGGATAGAATGAGTTCGAAACCCAGTGCATTTGGCATTATGTAATCATTACATAGTTTCTCAAAATGACCCAAAATACCCTTGTGGGTAATAAAAAAACGAACTAAGATTTTAATCTACATGACACATTTTTTCTATTCGCAGAGTTCATTCAACAAATATAAAATTTGTTAACAGAAACATTATATTCAACCAAAAACCCGACCACCTCAAGCATGCTAACACAACATGACCACAACTCTTAAACACTTTCTTTCAATATTGTCATAACTTCAATACCATAATATAAAATATTGGGTTTATTACCAAGTGAACTTGGTATTAAGTCTAACATCATCAAGTAAATAAATCGACAAAACCCCATGACAAAAGAGATGCGAACATCGAACTTATCCAACGTTGGGTTAGTCACCCTTACATATGCATCCATTTCAGGTTTTGAGATACCATTAATCAAAAGCAATGAGGTATGAGAAAGAAAGAGGTAAAACACTTTGAGGGTTTAGCCCAAAACAAGACTTCGACCACCTTTTACCACCACAAATTTCCACAAACCTCTTCACAGACCCTTTATGGTGGCCGCAAGCAAAATATATCCATGATATATATAAATAATTGATAGTCAGGGGTTACAAATAATCCTTAGGTGGACAATGACACAATTTTTATATCAGAGAGACAAGAAACCACCAAATAACCAGAGACAAATCAAACCCCATATACTTCCACTACAACGTTTTCCAACAGGTTGAACAACAGAACAACCATAATTTCATTCGTCAGAGAGAAACATTGATTTGTGAATTAGTTTGCACATAAACGCCAACAAATATTAGCTTCATTCGAAAACCATTACCCATTTGAAAAACCACATGCCATAAACTTTGGAAAAACACAGACTGTAAGCGAATGCAAGAGACAAATTTTGATTAAATTAATGAGCAGAGCAATAATTCATGGATGGAGCAGCAAGAACATTCATACCTAGATGCAAAATTCCAAGGAGAATCTGTTGATTAATTGGGTTGGTTGTCATTGATGTCAACCCTTGAATAAAGTTCGGTAGCGAATTCTGGTAGCACA